>JANAVB010036019.1:8770637-9052118 GCA_029216955.1 Iris pallida
GAGACATTTTCTGATAGTTTTCATTGTCTTGATATCTACTATATCCGATTCAGTTGTAGTGTTTTACTTGATTCTCAACATAAGGTTATACGGACTAGTATACATTGGATCTCGTCATGAGATGTTATTCCTGGTTTACCTGGTATATGAGTACATTATTCAATCTTGTTTTCTGCACTTGTATAGACACCAATTTGGGAGTGGACTGGCCCCCTACTTTTAAATTTTGTGTCATGAAGTCTCATGGTTGGATCCATTATACTATTCGGAGGATTTGGGGAGTTATTAGAGGTTATGTGATCAATACCCATCATGTCACTTATTCCTGTGCTGGCTCCACCCTCACTGCACGTAGGGTGTAGCCAGATCCTATATTTCTTGTGCTCGCTTTCCAGGTTGGCCGACTTGACCCTATATATGCATTTTTTGTGATAGTCGGTCAAATGGAACAGCCTGATCCTGACCCAAGCCGATCATAAAATGCTCTAATATCTCATGGCACTTTTTTTATATTTACATTATACCTCAAATTACTTTTCACTGTTTATATTCCAGTTTTACCTTATATCTCACCCTGATATGATATTCAGTCCACTTTACTGTTTTTACTTCCAGTTTGACATTTTATCTTATATTTCATTATAATTGTCTCTTATAGTATTTGTCAATTCATATGGAACTGCTATTGGCATTTGTACTTGCTCCTATCCTAATAGAATAACCCTATTATTTTTCAGAAGATTTAGATGCAAACTGCCCGACCTACTACGGGTTTGGCATAGATGAAGTCTACAACCAGGACCTGCCTGTGGATCCGGTGCTTGTAGAAGATGCATCGCCTGTAGTGACTTAGTTTAGCTAGATTTTGTCTGGATTATATTCCAGCTTGATACTTTGAGACTTGTAGTATTTATTTGGGATCTTATGTTATTTTTTTAAATTCTGAACTTGTGATTGTGACTCAGCATTATTTTAGATTATTTATTTCATCTTTATCTTTATCTTTATCATCGTGCTTTTCTTCCTTAGAATTATATGATTTAGTTGTGATTATATTCTTCCATGTGGAGATGACAGGCTATATTATTGTGTCTTAGATACTATATGTTCTAGATGACCCTTACAGCGTTCTACCGCCGATGCTGCGGCGTAGGCTGGACGTACCCATGTGCTCGTGCCCCTAAACAGGGTATGTGTCGTGACACATTTTAGGAGTGCCAATAGCAGCACATATATATATACATGAAAAAAATATAAATGACTTCTTCTTTTTTTCCCTGAGCCCGATGGTTCTATGACTCCCCTCTCCCCCCCCAAGCTCGCTATCGGAGCCGAGAGGCGGCCCGTCGTCTGTCGCTCCCGTTCCTTCCCAGGCACCCCCTCGGTCGACCGTCCGGACCCGGCGACATCTGCTCCTCTTCGACAGCATCCGGAGGGCTGGCCACGAGGCCCCCTCGCTCAACCCCCGCCTGGTCCAGCAACCAGTTTACCATCGTTGGCCTTGCGCCGGTGGGGGTGGCCCCCAAGCTCCGTTGGTCACCCTCCTCCCTCCGTCGGCCCCCGGCCTGGGCAACGCGCTGCCACTTTGTTGGCCTCCGGGCTTGACTTCGTCGCTGACCGAGCATCTCAGGGCCCCGTCCCAGCCGAGCGCGGCTCCCCCGCTCCAGTGGCCCCGCTCCCTATCGGTCCTTCACTGCTACACCCTGCCCCGGCCGCCTGTCCCGACCACAGACGCTCCTTCCTCCTCGGGAATTGGTCTCGGATTTTTCTGCCCAATCATTTTGAATTTCCCCCCTCCCTAACGGAGACGGGGGAGAGCTCACATGCCACAAGGGGTGTAGGCTACTATACGCCTACCCCCTCGGCAGCGAGCTTCCATCCACCCACAGCCCCTCTCTTTGGAATCTATGCACCCCCCCTTTCCCTCCGGTCGTGGGTAGCTATGCGCCTACAGACCCCCCCCCCCCGACGGCCATGCGCCCACCCCTCTAGCTGCATGTGCCCCCGCTGCCGCGGGCGCCCGTCCAGCCGCATGCGCCCCATGCCGCGGACAGCCATACGCCCTCCTTGGCTCACCCCGTTGCAAGCCATGCAGGCCATGCGCCTTCTTCGGTGCCCTCTCCTTTATATGCGCCCACACCCGGGGGCTTTCGGGGGCGCAAGTGCCCGCAGGTGGTGGCCATGCGCCCACTATCGCGGTTGCCGCCTTCGCAGGGACGTCCTTCCACCCTTCGGCCTGCACAGCGAACCTATCTTTCACAGAGGTGCTGCGTCTAAATCGAGGGGCACATCTTATCCTACTGATTGAGGATCTCAATCTGCCAGACATCGACCTATCGTCTCCGTCCGACGGTCAAACCATTCGAGTGCCCTTCTCTTCTGAAGAGATATCCTTCTTAGCGGCCAGCTATGCAAAAACGTTCGTCCTGAAATTCCCCTCGGGGTGCCCAAAGATCTCCAAAGCGCAAGAAGTTATCGCAGGATGGGGTCTCACCTCAGCTTACAGATTCGCCCCGCTGGACCCCAAGCACATGTACCTCCACCTCTCCTCCGACTCCGACTACACCAAATTCTGGGCCAAATGCAACACAATCATCGACGCATACAGCGTTAAAATCGTCAAATAGTCTCCCAACTTCAACCCTAAAGTAGACTCGACAATCATTTCGACGGGGATCACCCTCGCCAACCACCCCTAGTATGTTTCACCCCCGCCGCTCTGAAGAGAATCGCCAGCTCCTTTGGGTCACTTGTGGCCATTGCAGAAGAAACACGCAATCTCACTAAGGAAACTTTGCCAAGATATACGTAGAAATCGACCTGGACACAGACCCCCCCACCCATATCGAGATAGAAATCTGGAGCCGGACGCACACCCAAAAGCAGGAGTACGATAATAGCATTATTTTTTGCAAACATTGTCAGATCCGGGGCCACCTCACTAGAATGTGCTTCAAGGCACACCCGGAGCTGAAGAAGAAAACTACCCGGAAGGCGCATTCCTCGAAGGAGACTCTAATGACACCCTCATCCCCGATCCTCCCCATACCCAACAAATACTCCCACTTTGAAGACAGCGACGGCACTCCCAGCCCCCGCCCCCACCCTACATCAAACAAAGCCATCACCCCCCACGAGCCACCGGCCATCCTTTTCAATAACAAATTCGACATCTTCACATCATCCTCCCCTGTCGACAACCTGGAGAGCCCCCTTCCTGGTGCGGTCACTATCGACGAGTGCTAGAAGAACGAAGTAGAGCACCCACACGCCATCGCATCATCAGTCAGGGGAGAGAAGGCCCAGCTTACCCTGGTACTCCACCCAGCCCTTGCCAGTATAGCAGATTCTTCTCTCAACACCGGTACCGCCATCGCGGCAGACCTGGACAGCCTTAGCCTCATCCTAGCTGACAGGCTTCAGCAAGCTCAGGAAGCCGGATTCTTAGACCCCAGCAACCCCCTCTGCGCGCTGACTGATATCGAAGAAGCTGATGCCATCCAGCTAGAAGAACAAGGTAACAAAACTAATGGACCGTCCGAGGAGACGGTATCCTCCACCACAGTGACCTCGAGAACCCCCAAAACCTCTCACAACAACAAAAAACACGATCAAGAGCCCTCACCTATGACTAGGAGGTTTGCCGTGAAGCTCAACAACCACCCCCCGCACCCAACCTAATGCTTAACATCCTCTCATGGAACGTCAGAGGGCCGGCCAATAAACCTACCTTGAGAAAATTACTCAGCCTCAAGAAAATCCACCGAATCGACATCCTAGTCATCATCGAACCCAAAATCCCTCACAGAAAGCTCAAATCCATCCATCTGCAACTCGGCTTCCCGGCCGCTGTCGCCGAATGCAACGACATATAGATCCTCTTCGTCGCCGGATACAAATTCAGCACCGTTCATGACTCGAGACAGGCACTCTCCTACTGGATAGAGCACCCCATGCTCCAATCCTGAACCATCCTCTCCATCGTTCATGGCAGCTACGACATCCCCGAGCGCAAGCTGCTCTAGGCTACACTGTAGAACACCCACCTCTACCTCAACAACCTCCCGTAGCTTTACATCGGCGACTTTAATGTGCTCTCGAGCAGAGACGAGAAGTCTGGTGGCCGCCCACCCCTACAGCAGGCCATAAATGACTTCAACACCTTCATCTTCAACGCCCACTTGTCCCCACTCCCTCTCTCCGGCAATGCCTTCACCTGGTGTTACATGCAAGAAGGCGCCCGTAGACAATACTTTCGTCTCGATCGTGTGCTGGTTGATAACCGTTGGTCTGATATGGATCTCATCTCCAATCTCTCCCACCTTAACTCCACTGAATCAGACCACTCCCCTCTTCTGATCGAGATCAGCAGCAATTCCAACCTTATCAAAAAACCTTTCTGATTTCTAGAATTCTGGAGCCACCACCCTCAATTTCTAAACATCGTGGCTTCCGCCTAGAGATCTACGAGAAGCCCCGACCCCCTCGCTCGAGTGGTGACCAAACTGAAAGCTACTAGGAGAGTGCTATCGACTTAGAGCAGAAGCGCTTTCTGTAATATTTTTATGCGATTAAGACAGCAGAGGATGACATAACCAGGGCTGAGATCTTGTATGCCTTAAACCGTTCCCCGGAGAATCGTGCTACGCTCAACCTCACTAGAGCCCTCCTCAAATCCAGGCTGAAGTTCGAGACCGAATTATGGAAAAAAGAAAGCCAGACTAACCTGGGACGCCGAAGGAGACAGGAATTCCAGCTTCTTCCACTCTTGTGTTAAAGGCCGCAGGCAACAGCTTAACCTGCACCAAATCTCCGACGACAATGATATATTACTCAAAGATCAGAGAAGCAACCATGTGGCCCCTGCTGATTTCTAGACCAAATTATTCTCCAAAGAGGTCATCGTTAAGGATAAGGAATTCCTGGCCAAGATCCCCAACATGATCAACGCAAGAGAGAACGAACAGCTCCTGACCCCCCTCCGTGGAGGAAGTCAAATTCGCAGTTTGGACCCTCGACAAGCACAGCGCTCCCGGTCCCAATAGATTCTTTGACGTCTTCTTCAGATCCTGCTAGGACATCAATGAACCAGACCTCCGTGAGGTCGCTGTCACCTTTTTTTAAGGAGCAACATACCCCAATTCCATCTCATGCGCTAACCTAATCCTCATCTCCAAAAAATACAACCCAGAGACCTTCAAAGACTTTCGACCCATCAGCTTATGCACCTTCAGCAACAAAATCATCTCGAATATCATCGTGATCCGTATGGCAGCTCTCCTCCCTAAGATCATCTCCGAAGAGCAAAGCAGTTTTCTCCCGGGTTGAAACATCACCGACAACATCCTTCTAGCGCAGGAAATGATAACTTACATGAAATTCTCGGCCAGGGGTGGGAACGTTGCCATCAAACTTGACATGGAGAAGGCCTATGATCGTCTGGACTGGCTGTTCATGATTTAGGTTTTTAGGGCCTTCGGTTTCTCTGAAATTTGGATTGACGTCATCTTCAGATCTATAAGCAACACCTGTTTTTCCACTGTCATCAGCGGGCAAGCCGAGGGCTTCCTCAAATCCAGCCGGGGAGTCAGACAGGGGGATTCCCTATCCTCTACTATCTTCATCATAGCAGCCAAAGTGCTCAGCAGAAACCGCAACAGCATGGCTAACACCCCTAGATTCAATCACTTCCATACTACCACTGGTTGCCCTTTAATCATTCATCTGACCTACGCTGATGACATCCTCATCTTCTCATGAGGCGACATCGGGTCGGTCGAGGTGGTACACAGAATACTCGAGAAATATACCAGATGCTCGGGCCAGCGAGTTAACACCAGCAAAAGCGTCTTCTACACCCACCACAAAGCCGACAAGAACCACTCGGCGACTCTTTCCAACCTTACCTCCTTCTCCACCGCGTATCTACCATTCTCTTACTTAGGATGCCCGCTGGTGTACGGAAAAGCGAACTCAGGCATCTTCAATGATCTGGTGAGAAAAGCAGGAAAAAAAATCGAGGGATGGCACAACGCGACCCTCTCGCTAGGCAAAAAGATGATTTTGATCAAGCACATCCTCTCCTCCATTTCCATCTACACCATGGCCGTTTGCTCTTCCCCTAAGAAGGTTTTATCCTGATTAGAATCCCTCTTCTCTGACTTCTTCTGGAGCTACTTCGACGGGAAGGACAAGCACTACTGGGACAGTTGGGACACCATGGCCAGACCCATGAATGAGGTAGGGTTGGGATTCAGTAGACTTGCGAACATCATTGATGCCTGCTCTATGAATTTGTGGTCGAAGCTCCGTACGTATACCTCGATCTGGACCAGGTTTATGAAGGCCAGATACTTCTGATATTCCCACCCCGTGACCGCGGTCACAAACAATAGATCTTTCGTATCCTGGCGTTATATCCTTCATGGACGTCACCTCGCTGAACCTTTCATCCGCTTGCAGCTTGGCAACGATAGTTCGTCGCTGTGCCACGAACGTTGGCTCAGAGATGTCGTCCTTTAGCAAACCTCGAATACCCCTCCGAATTACATGATTCGTGAATTTATGAGACACCGACTCTAGCTGGAGGTGGGACAGGGTTAGAGATTGGCTCAGTCCGGAGGCCGAGGTCAGTCTTGCAGTCGCAGATGTGCATCTCCTCAACAACCCCAATGTCTGAAAGTGGACCCCTAAGTCCGATGGAGTATTCTCGTTGGCATCGGCCAAGACAGTGGTTAGAGGCATCGGAGTGTCATCCCCTATTATCGCCCCATTCCGGAAGTCCTGCATCCCTACTAAATGGTTAATTTTGCTTTGGAGAGCGCATCATAGGAAGCTTCCAACCGACGACTCACTAACCTCTATCGACTTCAGTGTGGCATCGAAGTGCCATTGTTGCAACTCACACCAGCCAGAAACAGTCGAGCACGTCTTGCTCTTCGGTGACCTAGCCTCCCTGCTGTGGGCCAGCCTATCTCAATATTGCAGGTACGATCATCAATCCGGGGGCTTTAACGATCTCCTCACCAGCTGGAGTGACTTCCACGAGCATCAGATCATCGTAGCCGTAGGCATTTGGGTCCTCTGGAAGAATCGGAATAAATTTAGATATGAAGGATGCCAATACAATCCCAACCAGCTGATCAGGGAGACCCTTCGGCAAATTCTTAAGATCGGCAGGCGGTGCTCGCACGACGCGGACTTCTTCCGGTCGGCACTGTCGTAACCTTGGGCTCGGGCCAGCGAGCAATTTTTTGCGACTGACCACTTTTTGTTGTCTGTTTTCTGCTCGTGCATGATGCGCTTACTTGTATAGGCTTTGGCATTTTGTACCTGATACATCGATAAACCTCTGGTTTGATTAAACTATATTTTATATATATATATATGCTATTGTCTCATTAGGAGTTTATCTGGGTGAAGCATGTGGACCTAAATTCCAACTCACCATGTATAAAGTTGTATGGAACATATTACTTACGGTGGACAGATTGTTTTCATTTGTCTGTAGGATTGATATGAACTATTGTGTTATATGTGACAATGAGTAGGAAACACAAAATCATATACTTTTCACTTGTAGATTTAGTTGTATGATTTACGAGGTTCAGAGGAGAAAACTGCGGAGCCATTTCCAGGTTAGTGACTGTCACAACTCGTTATCAGATAATTTGATACGAATCAGACATGTCTAGCCTACATTGTAGACACAACGTAGTAACCTATGCTAAACCTCAGGAAATCTTCAAATAACACGATCAATCCATGTCATCGAAGCTGCTAATACATGCCTAGAACATATCACCATACACCACCACATCACTAGTCATTTATTACACCTTTACAAGATATGCCGGAAACAAATTCGGTAAAAAAAGTAATGTAGTCAACTATATGTACAAAATTTTCCCACACAACCAAATAATACAACATCAATATACTCGCAAATCCTCAAGTCTCGTCCAAAGCTAAATCTCCGGAGCGACTCCTAAGTCCTGAGTCGTAGCTCAATCCTACTTAGCTAAGATCTCGGGCTCTTGCCCATAGAATATCGTGCAAATGTCCTCAAGCTCACCTACAATAGATCCAGTCAAAAAAAGAACAAAATACAATTTATAATAATAAAATAAATACACCACATGTACAAGTAAAGATGTAATAAAACATGACTAGAATAAAAAACCATAAAAGCAATAAACTACTAATGCAAGTAACAAGAAGAGGATGACATATGATTTGAAATACTTACTAAATATGTGACAGGCTGGATAAGTGCATGATCATGAATAATGGTACGGCTTAACCACACGTGCAAAGGTGTGTGATTAGGCTATCATTCAATACTTAACTAGCGTTTGCCTTTGATCATATATCCGTAAGTATTTTTCCTCCCTAATGTAGAAGAACAAGGATAAGAACACATGACAAACATAAGAACCAGAAGTACATGATCAAGTCGTGTAAACAACATATCCAACATGAAACAAGTCATTTGTAACATTCGTTTCCAGTTTTTGTATTTCTGATTTTTGGATATTTATTTTTTTATAAAATAATAACATATTGTATTTCATATTTTAATTATTGTATTTATGATTTTAATTTATATACAAGACTACCCTGGACTTGTAGAATACCTTTCTGGCATTGCCATAAACCATTGCTAGGACCCGTGCGTAGAAGGGATAACCTTGAGAATTTTTGAAGTAGGAATTTTCTTTCTTTCGGATCTTTTGTCGGCATTCTCTTCCATCGACATTCTGCGGATCACCGTCAAAACTTTCATTCATGATATTTTGATAATAATATCTAGATATTTTTAGGAATATTGTTTTGGATATCTTCGTGAATAGTATTTAGATATTTTTGTGAATAGCGTCGATACATTCTATTGTCCATTAGTTTCTTAGTTCTAAAGCACCCTATTATCCAATAGATAATTTTTTTCTTTCGACGGACGAGATCAATTTCGATCGAGTCGCAGATCGCGATCTAACGGTCATGATTAATTTACCCCTTCTATATATATCCTTTGATTTTCTCTCTCCTCTCTCTTTTCATTATTTTCACTCTCTTTATTTATTTTTCTCTTCTTTCTCCCTTGGGCTGTGCATAGGAGCTATCATTGAGGCCTTGGGTGTGGTGTCTAACCCTCCTAAGAGGATGAGTAGAAGCTTAGGCTTGGTTGCTAAAGACTCTAAACAAGTACATCTTGCTCAAAACGTGACATGACCATGTTTCATTATTGATTGTATTTAGAAACTAAACTTTTATTAGTCAAAAATATGTTTCTTCAATTGGTTTATATCTTTAGTATATGGCATTTTTGGTTTTGGTTATTGGTTTTGATTTTGATAGAAACAGAATACGTTTCGATTCCTAAAATGTTGTTCTTTGGAGTATTTAGATGAAATCATCCCTTTACTTTCAAATTTTGTAAAAACTAATATTCCCATGTTGTAGGGAATTCAATTTTATGCGATTTTGACTTTTGAAACACCAAATTTCGATTTGAAACAAAGTTTTTATGGCCGAAACAAGTTTTGTATTTTTAGACATCGGTTTCTGTGACGGTTCAAAAAGTTCGTCAGTAGTCCGCAAAAATCCATCAAAAAATTCAAATTGCTCACTCAAAACTTGCTGTGATAGTTCAAAAAATTCGTCGGTAATCCGCAAAAATCTGTCGGTAATCCGAATAAGGCTATTTTAGGTTGTTTTTGCCCATTTTTGTCCCTTTTTTGTTTCTTTTTTAAATTGTTTTGATTCCTAAGCATAATATTATGATGTTATAATGACATATTGTTTTATTTCTAGTTTCTAGATAGTAGCTCGTAGTAGCGACTCATGTACTGATTTCTTTATTGACATCGTGGATATAGCTTGTTAAATGTTTAATCTATTGTATCTTGTCACTGGCAATCGAGTATGAATATCGTCCAGTGTATCGCATGTTGTATGGGAATATTCGTATGAGATAACTTACGAATTACTCGTATATAGCATTCATCATTTTAGAAAATTCTTGAGTGTCTACGACTTGAGAATTTGAAATGATTATCATAAGATAAATGACTAGTAAATTCAAGTAAATCGTTGTAGGAAGAAATTTGTACTACCAACCCCGAGCTCCAAGGGCCCCATAAGGCATTGCTCAACCCTGTTGGGCAAGGGCTCCATGACCTACCAAGTTTACACGTATTGATACATGTTCGAGTCATACATCATGCTAGATTACGGCATAGTCAGTTATATGTTTTCTTTTATAATTATATGTTATGGTTGTTCATACTATAAGTTTAAGATACATTTCATCTGCTAGCCATCTTGTTGAGAAATAGATGTACAAGTTACTCGTACCCCTGGACATCGGGGTATCCGCAATCAGATAGTTGTGAAGATTCTCAACTTGTATACTAGTAATTAGGTCTTTTGATCACTCTAGCTAGTTAACATACAGCAAGCTGCAGGCAATGATTGGTCGTGCATTTTTGTTGTGTTACTAATTTGTATGCTCTTTATGTCGATGAGTGGCCAGAGACTAAGTTCTGCTCAAAAAAAGATCTACAACCCCGGTCCTTATTTGGTTTAAGGATTGTGGCTCAGATTTCGAGTAGTTAATAAGTTCCTTGTTGATCATCGGCTTATTCTGCTCTATAGCTATATTGTTTAGCATTTTAATTCAGTTTTTTCATTCACGAGGTACGTGCAATGGTACCGCACCTGTCTTGACCCGTATTTATTTATTTCTGTCTATGTGTGTTGTTATTTTATTTGTAGTTATATGTTGTTTAACTTCAGCTTTCTTGTGGTACTTGCTACTTGGGGTTCTGACCCCACTGGTTTTGTTTGTCCATATTTACTGCCCGAGTCTGAGGATTCTCCCTATCTTTCTCTGGATGACCTGCCACCTGCTATGATCTGGTGTTCCTCTTCGTGAGTGGGTTTTCCTTTTTCTTACCACTCGCACTTCATTTCATTTTGGTTGTGTTGGCTAGGGTATGTGTTAGCATATTATTTCGAGACTTTCTCTGACTCCGTCAACATGTTGTATTATAGTATATCTAGACTGATATAGTGATCATGTATATTGGTACTTTGCTAGTGTAGAATTTTGTGTTCACTAGCTTCATATATGATATAGTATTTTGGGATGCCTCTTTACTTTCATGATTGATATACTCTTTATATTTATTGTTTTTGGATTGAGATAGGAATTAATCGACCATAGGAGTCGTTAGTGGCATGCTAGATTCCTCCCAGTTGTCTTCTAGACAGCCATGACCGTATTTCGGGTTATTAGCGTACTCTGATATACGTAGGTAGCTTTGTTTTGCCCCTGCTCTCTAGTATTCTGGTTCTAGACGTGACATCATCACATAATGTAAATGTAACAAAGTCATAGAACTAATTGTCTTGTCCTGGAAGATCAGATATAGTAGTGTAAATGTCGCTAGGTCCACCTAAAATAGGTTAGAAATTGGTTGGATTCTAAAGAATGACGTTTAACTAGCTATATATATATATATATATATATATATATATATATATATATATATATATATACAAATTAGTTTTTTCAGGAAAGGTGTTCCTAGAATAACATGATGAGTTATTTCTTTTACTACAATAAATTGTAGTGGAATAGCTATTGAATCTCAAATTAGAACAAAGGATCGATCAGTACAATAGAGATTGAAATTGAAGGTTAAACAAACTTTTATTTATTGGAGTAATAGTAGTAGTACAAGGCACTCTCTTACAAACACACTTAAAGAAAGATAGTAGTAGATAAGATGATGATACACTGAGGCCAAGAGCCTCTTTTTATACTACAAACAAGACTCGAGACTAATTGGCAGCTTTCGGTCATTCTCTTTCATCTGTCTGCAGCACCGCCTTAGTCTTTATCACATTAAAGCACACGTAGTAAATTATAGTACATACGTGTCCCCGCCTTTAGATCACATCACCTTTTCTTTTAAAAAAGTAGATTCCTTCTTATCAAGAATTAGGCCAGATGTATTATTGTCGGTCCCACCACTATTTCTTTTATTAGTGGTTATCACTTCATTCATCTTTATTGCTACATTATACAACAGTTCCTTAATCATTATCTTCATTATTCCTAGGTCTCCGCCTAGGTGCATGTCTGGTGGATGATTCCACCACAATCTTATCTTCATTATTGTCAGAGAGAAAAAATTGTCTTCATTGGCCTCCGAGACCGACGCTCCAGAAGAGTGATGTGATTGCACAGATTCATCATCGGCTATTTCAAATAGCGTAATCATCTACGACATCATATATCGCTGGCATTGAATTTTCAATTCTTTAGGAGATATTTTTGGATTCTTTCTGATTAAAGAATCTTTATATTTCTTCAATGGACTTTCTTCGATTTCCATTTTATTCTTTTCTTCTTGCAGTCGTTGGGCTTCTTTGGCTTCGACTGTGAGCACCAACTTTATTTCTGCAATTTTTTTCTTTCTCATCAATTTTGTTCCACCATTTTACAAGGAATTTCCTTTTCAACATTAAGATACCAAATTCTCCATTCTCACATTTGAGGGTATAATTCATAGTATGAGGAATATTATTCGATATGAAGAAGTACATGATTGTTTCATCTTCGTAATATGTCTAATTTTTATGGCAAATTTTTGCCTTGTCCACCCACTCTTCAAAAGCATGAAACATTGGGATGGAGAGTATTTCTAAGCTGGCTCCAAAGTAAGACTACCATTTGTGGAACCATGCTGGAAGTTCTTGATCCAAAATTTTTGGACATATTTTTATGAACCATGAATGCTTTCTCTTCTCATTTTCATAATAGAATACATTGTCGAAAGCATCAATGTAGTCCCAATAGGTAAAATTGATGGAAGATGATTTGTCTCTGGTGAGCATTGCTCTTTCAAGATTTGGGTGAAGATCCCAAGATTGAGGGGTAAGAACATTAAATATAGTAATTTTACTATAAATAATTTCACTAAATGAATCTTTCAGATTTTGCCGAAAATGTTCTCTCTCTGCAGTATTGGTAGAGAGCAGCATTCCTTCATAATGATGCCTTGGTCTGGTTTTTATTGGATAAAAATTTTTGTCAAAAAAATTTTCCCTTATTTTTCAGGGATCATTTGCCATTGGCAGGTCTTGTCTATTAAGACAGATGATATCCTCAAAATTTATTTTCTGAGTATAAATTGATTCTACATCTGCTAATTCAGCAGCTTCTTTATAGAAAACTTTTTCCTTCTCGTTTTCAGTAGCTGAAGCAATAATATTTCTTCTTACAAGAATTCGATCATGTCTCCGATGAGTTTTGCGATCTCTGGGTTGCTCCCATTTTAGGGATTTATAGGGCTGCTTGCCCTTATCGCGATGATCCATGCTGTAACAATTCACGAGTTAGAAAATCAGGAAGACTATTTTCATTCCCTTTAATATATTCAATATCAAAATCAAATATGGCTGATTCAACTTGCTATCTAGCAAATATTTGCTTAGATGCTAAATTTTTAACATCTTTTTCTAATATAGTTTTTGTAGAACTACAATCTATTCGAAGCAAAAACTTCAGATTTAATAGATCATCTTGAAATTTATGAATGCATTTAGTAATAGAAAGAATTTCTTTCTTTATAATGGAATAATTCATTGAGTATCATTCCATTTCTCCGAACAAAATTCAACTAAGACTTCCTTATTAGTCTCAGGATTTTGTTGTTTTAGAATTCCACCATACCCTTTATCACTGGCATCGGTTTCAACTATTTTGAACCATGTTGCATTTGCCAAATGTAAACAGGGTAAATTTTTAACATTTTGTTTTATCATTTTAACTGCCTTGGTATGTTCTTCAGTCCAAGCATGAGGATTCTTCTTTAACTTTTGATACAAAATTTTTGTATCCTAAGCAGTATTCTTATAAAATTCAGAAACATAATTAAGTTCCCCAAGAAACCTTTGTAACTGCTTATTATTAGTTATTTCATCAAAAATTTAGAAGCAAATTCAATACTTCTATCAATAGGAATTATTGTACTATTGGCAATATTATGTCCTAGGAATCTTATTTCGGTTTGAAATAATTTTATTTTAGGTGCTGATATTACCAGCCCATTCTTGATGACTAAATGCTTGAAAATTTTCAAATGTTTAAAGTGTTCATCAATAGAATTAGAAAAGACTAGTATATCATCAATATATGATAATAATTATTCAGAGTATTGAATGAATATTTCATTCATTATATTCTAGAACTCAGAAGGAGCATTCTTTAGTCCGAATGGCATTACATTCCATTAATAATGTCCAAGTGGTACAGTAAAAGCAGTCTTATATCTATCCTGCTCAGCTATTTGGATTTGCCATTAGCCTGATTTCAAATCAAATTTAGAAAATATTTTTGCTCTAACAATTCTATTAAGCAAATCCTTTTTTTTTTAGAAATTGGATATCGAATCCATTTTAATACCTTATCAAAAGGTTTGTAATTTATTACCAATCTTGGTACTCCTCTCTCTCTTTCAGCATTATTCATAACATAAAATATTGTACAACTCCAAGGAGAATAAGATTTTCTTATTAATTTTTTATCCACTAGGTCTTGTATTTCTTTTTTATATATTTCCAGATATTGTCGATTCATCTGGCAAGGCCTAGCTTTACTGGGGATACATTTTTCATTAAAGTTATCCACATAGGGGAGTGAAACAAAATGTTGTTTCCTATCCCAAAAAGCATAAGGAACATTACTACAAGTTTGTAGTTTAAATTCCTCTTCTATTTGTTTTATTTTTTCTTGAATTTTTGATTTCTTTAATTGTTCAGATATTTGAATCTGCATTATCTCCTCCATGAGAAAATTGATTTGATTTTCTTCAGATCTATTTCTTTAATTTCATTCAATATTTTGATCATTAGATCACGAATGAATTCAAATGTTATCTCTTTGCCTTTATAGACAGTCGAGATACCATAAATCGGCATTAGTTAGAGATCGCAAAACTCATTGGAAATTTGTCCTATAAAATGATACAGGATATTTAATATTAAAGTGTAAACAACATCTGCCTTTTGCTGATTTTCTACTATTTTAGTAGTATTCACTATTTCTAGTTTTTGCTCTTGGGTTAGACAATTATCCCACCATCCTTTAAGGATGCCGGTAAACCCATTAGCAATAAATATAGCAATCTGCTTATCGTTATTACCAACAGCTTTAGCTATATTAGAATACATTACCATTCTATCTAATTGATCATATATTTGTTTATCCGAAAGACCAACAAAATTCCATTCATAAATTTTTCCACTACAATAATGATTCTGAATAATAGAATCATTCTCTTCGTAGAGTACATCTATAGGGGAAGGTCTTTTATAGTAATATTTTACTAAATTCGGCTTATCATATTTAACAGTATTAATTCTTTTAGAGGTTTCCTCATTTTGAATTTGTCGGAAAGATTTCTCAATCTGTACTGGATTGAGTTGCTCCTCATCTGAAAAAACAGATTCTTCATAGTTACTTAATTCTTGACAACATTGAACAGAAAATTCTTCTTCCACCATATTTATTTCAGAAGGAGTTTTTTTGTTTATAATTCAGAAAATTTTCTTTAAGACTTTCATACTCCAACTCATTATGAGGTACATTAATATTAGTCTTTCTAAATTCTTCTACTAGATCCTTTAGATCTTCTTTTGTTAATTCTACTTTAGATTTAAGCTTATATCCTGAAACTTCCATTGAAGATTTTATTGGGATATTTTTATGTTTCTGACTTAGATTTAATCATTGGACTTTCATTTATCTCAATTCCTTTTATGTTATTTAGCTTCTGGAGTAATTGTTGAGTAGCAGTTTCAATTCTAGTCAACCGCTGACCCATAACTTGAATATATGTATTTGTATAATTATTCTGCAAAATATTTTTTTGTAATTCTTTTATTGTTTCTTTCTCATGTTCAACAATTTTGTAAAAGGAAGTGGCTTCTAAATCTGCTCTATTTTGAACAGAAACTTTTAAATGCTCATTCAGAGGATAAACTGATCTTATTTTTAATCCTCCATTTGTAGTCCATGTTTTATATTGATCTTCTAAGATATTTTATTTGTCTTAGCTTATCATTAACATATTGTTCCATAAACCATTCATGAAACCATTTAATCTTTTTGGTTTCATTTATATATTGGTGATATTTTACCTTAAATAATGTTCTTTGCATTATATCAAAAGTATTTTTATACCATTTTCTAAATTCATTATTTTCTTTGCTATAAAATTCCTTATCTAGGAATTTTATAATTCCCAGATATTCTTCTATATCCAATAAAGGTTAAAATTTATTTTTGACATTGTCGGTTCATCGTCTAATTTAGACGATTGAGATCTATATATTCGATGAATAATATAAGATTCATTAGTCTATAATTTTTCTACCTTATTTTCTTCTTTATTAGAAGATTCTGCTTCAGAAGCTTTATCTGATACTGATTTATCAGATATAAATCTCTTCGAGCTGCTAGATGATGTAGAAATTCTAGCTTTTATTTGTGGCATAAATCTCACTTCTACATCTCCATCTGGAGTCTGAATAATTTGAACTATCTCCGTATCCATTATGGGTTTAGGAGGTACAGCCATATTCAGAGTCCATTCTTCTGGAAAGTTTATTTCTTTTCATTTAATTATTTTATTTGTAGCTACTTTAGTAGTTAAAAGATTGGTCTCTACTAAAGTAGTCTGTCCTGATTTGGTAATGTGCTTAGCTTTTGAAGCTAAAGTATTTAACACCTTAAAATGAACTCTATAGATTATTGCTATAGTTTTAGATCCAGGAAGAAAATTATAACCATAAGTCTTTAAATTTAAAGACAGATTCAAACAGATTTACATCTGTCAATGATTAACTCAAATTAGGATAAACATTAAAGTAAACTGGGCCATGGCAAAGACTCATTGCATTACTCCCATTAGAGATTGTGTCCAATCTAAACATCTACCATCCCATAGAGATGTTAATAAGGATGCATTCAACCCTTGAAGAGTTAAAGGTTTTAATGCTATCTGTATTAAGCATATATGGATAAAATTATATTTATCTCTATAATGAGAGATATCTTCTTCAGATAATAATTTAATTATTGTTCAGTATCCGAAACCTGAACAGTTCTTTCCATCGGTTTGATTGCAATTGAAGACTAGAAATCAAAAGTGCCTATTTGATATATTTCCTTTGGTTGAACTTTAGGAATTGTCCACTTATTCAATTCCTCTAATTCAGTAGAAAATTCACACATACTCGCATTCTTTACCGCTTTACCCTTATTAAGGGTTTTCTTATTGTGCCCTATTAGATAAGCTAACTGGTCACTCATAGATTTGGGATCTATCTTGCTACCTTCTTCATGTAGACTATCAACATGCAACCTATTGTTAGTAACAATACTACAATTACTAGTTTCTAAATAACTTAGGCTTAATCCTTCTGGTAGTAAAAAGGTTGCACGACTGTCAACGATTTACGGTGAACAAAACCTTCTCGGTTATAAATGCCTACGCGACTTTGATGCCATCCCACGGCACATAGACACACCATACAAACTAATCATAAACATTCAGACTAGCAATTTTTAGTAGTAGAACAACAATAAATTATATTTTAATAGTCACATAAATAAATTAGCAAGACAGAACGCACCTAATTCACGAACCATTTGTGTTTGGAGCATTTTATGACTTTATTTTACTTATAGAACTGTTAGCACATTTAGTCTTATCCTGTTGTCTTTAGAACAGCTTACTACGTTTTATCTCAACGTAGGCTGGGCATGACTCGGCCTGGCCCAACAATTTGGGTAGCGGGTCGTGACATGTTTTTAGTGGTGGCCCATGCAGGTCCTGACTAAACTGTTTGGTTACGTTATTGTACCAAGCATGCCTGCAATTAGGAACTTAAGGTGATTAGACAACATTAGGAAAGACGCTTAGAATACCTAGAGGAATGCTAGGATTGCAACATAGGAAATATATCACCTGTTTGCTATTATAATTAGATTTCCTTGCCTATGATTGCTTAATTACTTTAAACAAGTCCTTATAAGTCTTTTTATGTGTAATTTAGATGGTGCTTACTCGTTCATCCCAGTATGTTACCCCCGAGAATGGGGCCCTCCATATCCAGTCAGCTGACCAGTTGACTGATACATCTCCACCTACCACATTCCCCCACTCCACAGATCCACAAACCCAGATACCACAACCACCTTCCACATCACAGGCCCAGCAGGACCCGATACTCCTACCACCCCCTATCACTATACCCACCCAGGCTTCCGTCACACTCGACGGAAACCAGCTGCTCACACTGATCCAGGGGTTCCTAACAACCCATCAGGAGCAGACTACCCTACTCCGCCAGAGCATGGAGCGTTCTGAGGGACGTCCCGTGGTCCCACCACATGTAGAGCCACGACAGAAAGCGGGGACGATCAAGGACTTCATGGGTCTGAATCCCAAGGAGTTCTCAGGGACTGAGGGCATAGTAGTAGCTGATGACTGGCTAGATTCAGTAGAGAGGAAGCTTCTGGGAGTTAGGATGTCGGATGACCTCCAGGTCGAGGCAGCAGGATTTCTGCTGATAGACTTAGCGGGAGTCTGGTTCCGGAATGAGCCGTTGTTTGCGAGAGGTAGAGCCACTTAGGACCAGTTCAAGACCCAGTTCAAGAAGAAATTCTTCTCGACCACTGCTAGAGTAGCCATGGGGCTACGATTCCAGAACATCCAGCAGGGGAACCGTTCTGTTGATGACTATACGGCAGAGTTTAGTCGCCTGAGCCGTTTTGCTCCTAGTCTGGTTGCTGATCCAGAGGAGATGACCTGTAGGTTTTGCCATGGTCTAGTTCCAGACATTGGCATTCTTATAGTGGCGAACGGTACGATTGACTACTACCAGAGCCTAGAGTTAGCCCGGAGTATTGAGGAGCGTCTTCTGTCATGCAAGAGGTCGGCTTCTGTACATCATGAGGGACCGTCCAAGCGTCAGGCTTCCCAGCAGAAAGTACCGACGCCACCCCAGCAGACTTACCGTCCCTCTACACCACATCATCAGACCCCGCCAGTTAGAGCCCCGGGACCCCAGCAGCAGCAGCAGCGAGGAGCTATATGTTCTTTCTGCGGAAGACCAGGGCACGACAGGTCCATTTGCAGGAAGAGATTGGGGCAGTGTTTAGTTTGTGGGTCTGCCACCCATCAGCTTCGGAACTGTCCAGCAGCGAAAGGACCTAGAGGACCACTCCCGACTCAGCAGCAGAGGTTTGGACAGCATCTGCAGCAGCAGAGGGGACCTTAGAGGAAGGTCTATAGCCTAGCCCTTGAACCGGAGCCGGAGCAGGTTTCAGAGCCCGATTACTTAGCTGACATCATCACAGGTCATATTTATTTGCATACTTTTCTAGCTCTATGTTTGTTTGATTCTGGTGCATCTCATAGCTTCCTATCATTAGAGTTTATGCAAGAACATCACTTAGTATCTACACCTACTGCGAAGATTAGTAGAGTAATGACGGGGGGAGGACCAGTGCCTATTAGAGCTAGCTATAGATGCTCTATTATGATAGTCGGGAGAGAGTTCGAGGGGCGATTCTTTGTGATGCCACTCCCCGGTTATGATATAATATTGGGGATGGACTGGCTTAGCTATGCCCATGCATCTACAGATTGCCATGAGGGTAGTATTTTGTTCAGTCCCCCAGGCACAGCACCATTCAGTGTCAGGAGGACAGGGCCGGAGATCAGCCTAGAGCCGAACTGTTGTGCTACAGTCGGGGATGCAGCACCGCCATACCCTATCATTTGAGAGTTTATGGATGTATTCCCAGAGGATATTCCAGGGCTTCCGCCAGACAGAGATGTGGAATTCACTATAGATTTAGTGCCGGGTTCATCACCAGTATCCCGGGCTTGCTATAGAGTGAATCCCAAGGAGGCCATAGAGATGAAAGAGCAGATTGATGACCTGTTGAAAAAGGGTTTCATCCGATCCAGTGCTTCTCCATGGGGAGCGCCAGTGCTCTTTGTGCCTAAGAAGGATGGTACAGTCCGGTTGTGTATTGACTACCGGGCCTTGAATGCCATCACTATCAAGAACAAATATCCTCTGCCCAGGATAGATAATTTGTTCGACCAGCTGAGTGGGGCGAAGGTGTTTTCCAGGATAGACTTGAGATCCGGGTACCACCAGGTGAAGGTTAGGCCAGCAGACATCCAGAAGACGGCGTTCAACACGAAGTACGGGCAGTATGAGTTTCTGGTGATGCCATTTGGTCTCACAAATGTGCCAGCTGTCTTTATGAACTTGATGAATAAGACATTTCACCAGTATCTGGATAAGTTCGTCGTAGTGTTTATCGACGATATCCTGATATACTCGAAGACGCCGGAGGAGCATGCAGAGCACTTGCGAATAGTTTTGGGGATTCTGAGACAGGAGAGATTGTTTGCCAAATTGCCGAAGTACGAGTTCTTTTTAGACCGAGTGGAGTTTTTCGGCCATGTAGTCACTGGAGATGGAATCTCGGTAGATCCCAGGAAGATTGCTGCAGTTGAGACGTGGAAGGCTCCGACGTCAGTTTCAGAGATCAGGAGCTTTCTGGGTTTAGCAGGTTATTATAGAAAGTTCGTCCAGGACTTTGCTAGGATAGCTGAACCCATAATGAAGCTGACGCAGAAGGACGCAGAGTATATTTGGTCAGAGGACTGCCAGACAGCATTTGAGGAGCTGAAGAGGAGGCTGACGACCGCTCCAGTTCTGACTTTACCTTCAGGTTCTGGAGGTTTCACCATATACAGCGATGCTTCTGGGAAGGGGCTAGGATGTGTCCTACAGCAGCATGGGAAAGTGACTGCTTATGCATCTAGGCAGTTGCGGACTCATGAGAGGAATTATCCTACCTATGACCTTGAGCTAGCTGCGGTGATCTTTGCACTCAAGTTATGGAAACATTACTTATACGGAGAGCGTGTGAAAATCTTTACTGACCATAAAAGCTTAAAGTTTGTGTTCACGCAGAAAGAGCTGAACATGAGGCAAAGACGATGGTTAGAATTGATGAAGGACTTCGACATCAATTTACAGTATCACCCCGACAAGGCAAATGTGGTGGCGGATACGCTGAGCAGGCATCCGATGGCATGGTACCTGATGATTGATCGGCATTTGCGGGAGGATCTGGAGAAGCTCGGTATCGAGCTAGTTTGGCCAGGATCAGTGATACAGATGATGGCGCTTGACATTCAATCAGGTTTGATGGAGCAGATCCGGGAGGCGCAGTCTACAGATGAGAGCCTTCGCAGACTTCGACCCCAAGCGTTAGCTGGATTGCTGGATGACTTCACTATCGCAGAGGATGGATCCCTGAGGCATGGCAGCCGATTGTGCGTACCGAAGGAAGAGCTGGTAGAGGCAGTTTTGCAGGAGGCGCACCGATCGAGATATTCTATTCATCCTGGTGCTAACAAGATGTACCGTGACTTGCGGGAACATCTTTGGTGGCACGGGATGAAGAGGGATGTATCATGTTTTATTTCGAGATGCCTAGTTTGCCAGCAGGTCAAGGCGGAGCGCCAGAGGCCAGCTAGTTTGTTGCAGCCGTTACCCATTCCCGAGTGGAAGTGGGAACATATTACGATGGACTTCGTTTCAGGGCTTCCTCGTTCCCAAGGAGGAAAGGATGCCATCTGGGTCATCGTAGACAGGCTGACGAAGTGTGCGCACTTCATACCCTTCAAGGTGAGGCTTTCCATCGAGAAGTTGGCAGAGCTATACATGCAGCAGATAGTTCGCCTACACGGAGTGCCAGTGAGCATCGTGTCAGACAGAGACAGCAGATTCACATCCCACTATTGGAGGAGCTTGCAGGAGGAGTTGGGCAGTATGCTCAAGTTCAGTACGGCGTACCACCCGCAGACAGATGGGCAGTCCGAGAGGACGATACAGACACTGGAGGATATGCTGAGGACCTGCGTGCTGGACTTCGGAGGATCATGGGAGAGCCATCTGCACTTGGTAGAGTTTTCATACAACAATAGCTACCAGGCCAGTATTGGTATGTCTCCTTTCGAGGCGCTATATGGACGACGATGCCGCACACCGCTCTTTTGGGATGATGTCGGAGACAGAGTTATGCTTGGGCCAGAGATGATCACGGATGCAGCAGAGAAAGTCGGGATGATCAGAGACAGGCTCAGAGTAGCTCAGGACAGGCAAAAACACTGGGCTGATGCTAGTCGCAGACCGATGGAGTTCGCAGACGGTGATATGGTGCTAGTGAAGATATCACCTACTAGAGGGACGATCCGGTTCGGACGAGGAGGGAAGCTGAGCCCCAGATACATCGGGCCGTTCGAGGTACTTGGCAAGATCGGAGAGGTAGCTTACAGGGTTGCACTTCCACCCAACCTAGCAGGAGTTCACGATGTCTTTTACGTATCTCAGCTGAGGAGATATGTTCCAGACCCCAGTCATGTGCTAGATCATTCAGAGTTGGAGGTCGGACCGAGTCTTACAGTTTCTGAGCAGCCAGTAGTGATATTAGACAGGAGAGAGAAGAGGCTGAGGAACAAGGTTATACCCCTAGTACGAGTAGCTTGGAGCCGTCACTCCCCAGGTGAATCTACTTGGGAGAGGGAGTCGGACATGAGGGAGAGATACCCCTACTTGTTCGATCCAACCGCTGCGAGGGAACCACCCGTTCCCGCTTGATACCTTAGAGGTTAGTTTCGATCGTAGCCTTAGTCATTTGATTTCATTGCTTGCTATGTTAGAATATTGTAGGGTCTTCAATCCTTGTGAATTTCGAGGACGAAATTTTTCAAGGAGGGAAGACTTGTAAGCCCCTGGTTTTCAAATTTTAGTTAAATTAGTGCTAATTAATTATTAATGTTATTTTTAGCCTTAAATTAATTATTAGGATTTTTAGGAATTTTTTAGAACTTTTAAATGATTTTTAAATAGGTTTTTAAATCAAAATGTATCAATTTGCAATTTTTCTAAATTATTTTAATATCTGTTTGTAATTTTCTGAATTGTTTTATAGTCAGTTTGCAATTAATTAATTGTTTTAATTAAGGAATGCAAATTCTAATTTGCATTTAGAGCTGGGAAGACCTATTATACAAAATCCTAAACCTAGAGGACCTAACTGCTAACTACCCAGACACCCCCCCCCCCCCCCCCCTCCCCCCGACCGAACACTCTCTCTCCTCACCCACTCTCGTTGACCCCAACCGACGACTACCCGACCGCCACGCCGCCCTGCCCCCGCCATTCCCGGCTGCCCCGACCGCCTCAACCCCCCTATTTAAACCGCCGCAGCCCCCTCGACAGACCCCCACCACTTCGACCTCACCCCGACCACAACCGCCACCGTCTTCCCCACTTCGAGTTCGTCGGAACCCTAGCTCCGACCAAACCCCACCACCAGCTCCACCGCCGTCGTCATCACCAGCTACCACCACCATCCGCTTCGCCTCGACGAGACGACCGCAGCGCCACCACTCCGCCACCGTCACGACGCCTCCTCCGCCGTCCACGACCATCAAATCCCCCCCCCCCCGAGCTGGACACGTGAGTAGCAGTGTCCTTACGAGTCATGCGTGTCTCGTGTTGAGTCCATGCTGTTCGCCGTGTCCTGGCGAACACAAGCGTGGAACTGGACACGTGAGATTCGTGTCGTGCGTGTCGAATCGACCCAGACACGTTAATACCTGTGTCCCTAACTGTCAGGACACAGGACAGTTATTATTATTATTTTTTTATTATTATTAATCTACCCTAAACGAAATAAAACAAACTAAACCCTAACTCTAACAAACCCAGCGGGCTGACCCCCTGGCCAGCCCGACCCGACCTAACATCTCCCCCCCCCCTCCCGCTTTGTTGGCTCGGGTTCGAGCCCCTGCCACTGCTTTCTTTTTCTTTTCCTTTTTCTTTTTCTTTTCCTTTGTTTTGTTATTTATATATATTTATATATATATATATATATATATATATATATATATATATATATATATATATATATATATATTTATATATATATATATTAGTATACATATATATGTATATACTGTTTTTGACAGTATTTTATATGTATGTATATATATTTTTATACTTAGTAAAATTTTATATATTTATTTGTATTTATATAGATATATGAATATATGTATATATCTTCATATGTATATATATATTTATACTATATATATATATAGATATATATATATATATATATATATATATATATATATATATATTATATATATATATATATATATATATATATATATGTGTGTGTATATATATATATATATATTTTTATATATATATATATATATATATATATATATATATATATATATATATATATATATATATATACAATATTAGTGTATGTATATATATATGTACTTTTATAATTAAGTATTTTTCCTTACATATATATATGTACTTTTAAAACATATATATGTATATTTTCACTATGCATAATTTTACCATATTAAAATAATAATATTTATTTCTACCACTTTGTATTTTCTGTATATTTAAATTACTGCAACCATTTGGTGTCCAAGCCTAGCATGGGTATTTGGGCCCAAATGTATTTTCACACATTCAAGACCTGTACAAGTCATATTGGACTTGATTCACGGCCTTGGGTCCTGTATTTGAACTTTGGTTCAAATTATATACATGGACAAAATACGCAGATAATTAATTATTGTGTGCAATGCTGTTTTTGATTTTCTAAAAATACTTAAAGTACTGCTAAAATTATGAAAAAATAGTATTTAGATACTATGTTAAGTTAGCTAATTTAGTATAATTTTTGTAGTATTTAATTTACTATTTTGCCACTAGTTTGGCATATGAAACCAAAACTCATTTTCTGCATACTTAGGAAAACTGAATTTTATAAAATACTTGTACTGGTTAATAAATTCCAGAAAAAATTATAATAAATTTCTATGATTAACAAGGATTACTTTGATACTTTACTTTGAACAAAACTAGGCTTTTTGTCTATCTCTAAAATTGTTAGAACACAATGGACTTTTGATTTATTTATTGATTAATTACGACTTGTAGCTTTTTGTGTTATTTTGAGTTTTAGCCGTGTTAAACCCCACCCCTCACTAGTGTAAAGACCCTAGAAAGTTAGTTAAAGTAGTGTGTTACCCCACATTGGTCTCCTATGCCAAAATCATCATTTTGGCTAGGTGCCCAATCACAAGTCGTGTTTCACCAATTAGTGTCCTAGTGTTTTAACTTAGTGTAAAAACTAAGTTATTGTATTTACTTCTACAGTGACGAGTTACCGGACATCCGTAGCACTGTTATCGCAGCTTGTTTTGTTTTGCTTTGCTAGAGGCAAGTACTTTCTACGAACTTTACATATTGTCACATAAATGAACTGCAAACTCCACCATGTTAAATGCTGATCCTTGGGGTAGCAAGTTAGAAACTCTACATGTTGTACTTCCAGTTACTACCATGCTTAGAACTGTCTTTATATATCTCTCACATGATAGAATACGGGTTATGGGGAAATTGATGGTAAAGTACGTGATCATGACCCCCCTATAGTAGCGAGCGAGGTCGCATTTTATATGCATACTTTGCCGTAGGCCATTATCCCGTATTTCTGTACGGATGTACACCTATGCTTGTTGACTTGTACGTATGTACATTTTATTTACATGTACCACAGTACATTGTACATCTATTGACCGATCACGTACTTGCTACAGTTTTAAACACTACATGTACATCTGTCTCTATGACATATGTATCCTTGCCATGATAGACTATGTGATGCCATGTTTCCAGTTATTCCTCACATGTTCATTTTCATGTTTCATATGCTAGTTTGCTAGATTCAGTACTTGCTTCCGTCCTGACAGGATAACGTTGTAGGTGTCCTTACTGAGGAGGAGTTACTCTGCGACACCTATTATGGGGTTACTGCCGAGGACCCGGCTCTGCTTTACGAGGATGTTCCTGCGGGGAACCTCGCCTAGTTGTCTTTTGTTTACTTAGACTTTTGAGAGTAGTCATGTATTAGACTATACATTTTGTAACTGGACATGTATCCAGTTTTATATTTCAGTTCACTTGTACTTGGACATTTTACTATATACGATGACTTTTGTGTTTGGAGCATTTTATGACTTTATTTCACTTATAGAACTGTTAGCACATTTAGTCTTATCCTGTTGTCTTTAGAACAGCTTACTACGTTTTATCTCAACGTAGGCTGGACATGACTCGGCCTGGCCCAACAATTTGGGTAGCGGGTCGTGACAATTAATACTAATCCTGATTAATTAATAGAGATTCTAGAATAATACCATCAAGTCATGTGTCTAAGCATTCTACAATGGTTTTCCTAAATAACCAACCTACTTGTTAATAAACACAAGTATGCCATTCTTTACTAGAAATCATCATGCTTTGCAAAAATTACTTAATAATTCCAATTAAATAATTTAAAAATTATTGAAAAATATTTAAAAAAAAATCTAGATTTTATTTATTAGGAAAAGAGAGGTTACAAATCTACCCTCCTTTTAGAAATTTTGTCTTCTAAATTTTAAGAGTAGTAGTAGAAGAGGAAAGAAGATCAACTCTTAAACAAATAGAGACATCTCCCCCTCATCTCATCTTCTATCTCTCAAGTAGACTCCCTAGGAGAGTGGTGCTTCTAAGCAACCCTAACTAAAAGAATAACATGACTCCTCAGTTGTTTCTCTCTACGGTCGATGATCTGAACGGGCTGCTCAGCATATGTGAGGTTGGAGCCCACCTCCAACTCCGAATGATCCACTATATGGCTTGGGTCAGCCATGTATCTACGAAGCTAAGATACATAAAAGACGTTGTGTATCCTTTCTCAGCTAGAGGGAAGTACTAGCCAGTACGCAACAACTCCAATCTTCTTAATCACCTCGAAGGGCCCAATGTACCTCGGGCTAAGTTTACCACCCCTTCTGAGTCTGATAGTGCCTCGAGTAGAAGAGATCTTCAAGAACACCATATCTCCTACTACGAACTCCAAAGGCCCCCTGCTGCTATCTGTCAAATGCTTCTGCCTCTCCTCCTCTCCCCAAGCCCTAGCGAGGACCTCTCTCTCTCTCTCTCCATGAAGGTAAATCATCTCTCTCTCTCTCTCCATATCCCTCATTTTCCTCCTCTCATAATTTTAGGACAAATACAATTTTAGGGCAAATTTTAGAGAATACTTTGGTAGAACACGATCTGTCTGGTTTAGGTTTGATTTTGTGCTAATGTTGGAGGTCTTGGGCATGTTTGATGAATTTGAGTCCACAAGATCATGGTCGGACAATAGGGGTTGCGTTTGTAAAATATTTATTGGAAGCTATAGGAGATTTGTGAAGGAGGAAGGGATGCATTGAAGGCGAGATGTAGGCTACAGTCTTGGATTCAAATCAAGGCGAGTACCTGATAGATCATTCTGTCTTTCTATTTTGTTACATTTATCTGATAAATTCAAAGTTTAAGCTCACAGAAAGGCAAACGTTGTCCCTTTATCTGTTCAGTTCAGATATTGAGCCCATGGAGCTCAAAATCAGTTCCCACTTCACACTAGATTTTTTTCTAGGTAATTACTTGTTTCCTCTGAGAGACATTGGAACACGTTATTTCCTGGCTTTAGTGGATATGAGGTAAATTGTTATATAAATATTTTTGTAGTAGCAATTCAATTGAACTGTAGTACGTAGTGTCATATTCTTTGTTCATTACTTTTGCGACTATAAAATTTCACTATTTTTTACCTTTGCTTCATTTTCTCTGATGATATTATCTGCACTCCACAAATGCTATTCATAACGATGGTCTTTTTATACTACTTTCCCAATATCAGCATTTTGTTGCCAAATAGATATGGTAGAAAAGCGACACCATAATTAGAGCAAGATTATTACTCGAAAGTATTCCTGTCTCCAACTTTCAATAGATAATGATACTCTTCCTGAATTTTATGGTGAGGATGTTGTATCCTCAAGAATGAATGAGCTTGTTTAGCTTAGGTAATAATCGAATAAATTCCGGAGGGGATCCTCCTCAAGGTCAAGATAAGTTTTTAAATATAATTTGGAGGGGATCCTTGAACACAACCTGTCGCATATTATGATGGTTGCTTATAGGGTCTTTAATTGGATAGCTTATATTTTGGTAGAGCACAACCTGTCTCACTCAGAGGGGATCCTTCTCATGGTCAAGATAAGTTTGTCCAAGTTATCGGAGGATAAGATTTGGTAATTGGACAGCTTATAGGGTCTTTAATTGCTGGTGGATTTGATTTTCTATATTATGATTGTTGTTGTATATTATGAGGCGGATATAAGGATTGGAGTCCTAGTTTCAATTATCCTTGAAGTTTTCAAATATAATTATAGTAACATCAAAAAATTATTCTCATGCGCATTTCTTTTCAATTTCCTCCCATATTTCAGCCTCCAATCTGAAACTCATATGTTTTGTGATGATTGACTTGCAGGTGCAGCACATGCGAGCTAAGTATGGAGACTACTTTGGCATAACTATTACTGGTTATCCAGGTTAGGGTTGCTTGGATCATACTGATCGTTACTCAAACTAACTCTTACATATGTTGCACGGATTGGAAAGAATACAACATGATACAGAGAAAAGGGTACAACTCTTTTTTTTGGTTGGAGGGGTTGTCCTAGTGTACTTTGGAGTGCTTGTGATATTGTGTCTGGTACATATTCGACACAAACATAACGCAATAGAATAGGACACCAATTTTGGGGTATTTTTACTACAACAAAAATATCTTTTTATTACGGCTAAAAACCATCATAAAGGACATTTTATAACACTTTTTTCAAGCCAGCAGCCGTTATAAAAATGGGTGTTATAAATGATTTCAAAAAACATTATAAATACTATTTTCATATTTAACACTTTTTTCCCCATAAAATGTTATATATAAGTAGAACATATATAACACTTAATTCAAAATCGTTATAAATAGGTCAAATATATATAACGCTTATTTTCAAATATAAAATCTACTTATACGCTTTTTAAAACTGTTATGGAACTTTATAAAAAAAATATTTTCATATATAACACTTGAGCCTTATTTTCATAGCGCTATAAATATAAAATCTAATGCACAAACACATATATCACCTGTAAAAATATTATAAAAAAAGTTGGTCAATATTGACCGAGGCATTCATTTTGAAGCAGACAACATAAAATATCAAATTTAACAAACATTTGAAACTTTAATTTTGAATTAAATATATCACTCAATTTAGTCCCAAAAATATATATACTACCCACCATCTTACATTTTCCAAAAGGATACATATTATAGTTTCGATATCAAAATTCCTCCAAAAACCCTCCAAAAAGATTCAGATATCATTCAATTCATGCATAGATTTAGATACATTTTTCCCAATATCTACAATCCCTCCAAAAAACTCAGGAACATAGGAATGCTCTTTTCTGACGTTTCACAGCTAGGATATACTTAGACGTGAGTCAATCCTTCAACAAGCATATTGGTCCATGAACAAGCTACGACACTGCAATTAAAAATATCCAAAAAACCATGTTAGTTTACTTGGAAAGCATTATCCTTGAAGATATAAATAAAATAGCTGATAGATAAAAAATATTTACAAATGCATTTCTACCAAAAACTAAAGCCCTTGTAGTATATCAACAGAAGTCCAAGTAGAACTACTTGTATTATATTTCTTATTTACATTATAATGCATATGAGCTGGAAAAGAGGATAGCATTCACCCTTATATGGGCATCACGTTTTTCCTCTTCGCATGAAAACATACGAACATGCCGTCGAAGATGAACGTTTTGCTCAACTAACCTATTTATATCCTTGACAATCACCTGTATCATAATTAAACCTAATTGAAATACGTAAAAAGAGAAACAAAATCAAAATAAACTTTGATGACTAATCAAAGCCATTACTTACAAAGTGCTCAGATATAACTCTATCAGTGTCAACAGGGTCACCAAAATCAATAGATGCTTCAATAATTATATTATCAGCTGAATCCTGAGGTTTTCCTGTATAATAAAGTTGAACATCGCACGATTATTTCTTCTTCTTCTTCTTCTTCTTCTTCTTCTTCTTTTCTTCTTCTTCTTCTTCTTCCCTTTAATGCAGCTGGTGAACAAATTGAGTCGGAATTGGTTTTAATCGTGACTCTAATTATATTCTTTCAACTAAATAAGCTATACTTAGTATATGATTGCCACTTTTACATTAGAAAAAAAAAAATTGGACATACCAATATCAGTAACGAAAACCATTATTAAGCTCGTATCTAAGAAATAATTTTGAATTGTAATTCAACAGTCCATTTCTTTCGATTTTTATTAGTCCCTACTTAATGCTACCTCTTAATTGGACATCTTTATAGTTTATCTTTAAGAAGACCACGCTTTCATGTCACTTTGGAATTATCATATATTCACATCTACTGATATGAATGTTTGCATGTAATGGCTTGATTGCATATCACTTTGAATCATTCATATTTATTGGCCAAATCTTCAAAAATAATCAACGTAATTGATTCAAACAGGAAGCATATCTTTTATCTGGACATCATCGATCAAATATTACTTCTTTTTCAAATTCTCTAAATCTTTTGAAAGAGCATAAATAAATAAATTGCTAAATAAGCATGGCATAACATTATATTAATAGAGCATATAACTTCGTGCTTATGTGACAGCCTAAAAAAGTTTCAGTTTAGCTAAATAAGCATGTCCTAAAAAAGAACATATGAAATTTCAATTCTATATAGTGTTGAAGTGGGTGGGGTTCCCAACTTATGTGGAGAAGACCCTGGAGTGCGACGAGCGTCGTCTGTATGTCAGAGAAGCACGAGAAGGTGACGAGACCATTCGGAGACGAAAGAGAAGCTCGGCAGCCACCATACGGCATATTGGAACAGGGGAGGCAGAACTCAGGCCGAGTTCTACCCCAGGCAGAACTCTGGTCGAGTTCTGTCCCCTTGTGTCCAGAACTGTTCTGGCTTGCTCAGACAGAGTTCCACCCGAACTCTTTGTCGTCGGGCTGAAGCTAATTTTAGGGTATTTTTTTACACCGTTGGATCGTATCCTACGGTCCAGATTTTGCTGTAAGATTAGGTGGTTTACATATGGTTTTTCCTAAACCTAATCACACACAATGGAGAAAAAAAGAAAGAAGAAAGAGGCAAGAGTGACATTGCAACTTTGGAAAAGAAGAAGAAGGATTGAAGGCCGTTTTCGTAGGAAGATCGTGTTCGGGTAATCTCTACTCGTCGTCTTTTTTCTTCGTAGCCTTGTAATCAATATTTCTTGCTTCCAAGTGTTGTGGGAATCCGTCTTGGATCGGAAGAAGTTTATAGAGGGTGTAGTCCTTTATTTCATTAGTGAAGGCTTCTCAAGGGTTGGAATCCGATCGTCCCGTGGTTTTTTCCGCAAGGATTTTCCACGTCAAAAAATTTTTGTGTCTATGTGGATTGTGTTTTGGTGTTTTGGTTTGTGCGTTGTATTGCTCTGTTCTCTCGCAGGTACTCTCTAGTTTGGGAAAAGGTTTCTGCGCTTCTTTCCCAACAAAGTGGTATCAGAGCCAGATTCTGAAATTCAGAAGGGTGTCAGGAGTTGACAGGAAAACTAGAGAAGAGGGACGGATACGAAGCCTGGGCACATGGTGAACCTGAATGGCACCAACTATCATTATTGGCGGAGCAAGATGAAAGATTTGCTATTAGTCAAGAAGCTGCATCTGCCCGTATTTGCTTTCGAGCGACCAGTTGAGAAATTCGAGGAGGACTGAAAATTCGAGCACATACAGGTGTGCGGATATATCAGGCAGTTTGTTGACGAGAACGTGTACAACCACGTTGCCAATATTGAGCACGTAAAGACGTTATGGGATAAGCTGAAATCTTTGTATGCGAAGAAGATCAGGGTAAACAAGTTGTTCCTGATCTGGACGATGATGGGTCTGTGGTACAAAGATTGGACGTCTATTATGGATCACTTGAGTGATTTCCAGGGCGTGGTTGACCAGCTATCTTCGATGGGAGTTAAGTTCGACGACGAGGTTCAGGGACTATGGCTGCTGTGTACATTGCCAGACTCGTGGGAGACCGTATGAGTATCTATGATCGCTTCTGCTCCAGAAGGTGTAGTCAGTCTAGAGTTTGCCAAGGGCGGGGTGCTGAATGAAGAGATGCGGAGACGTTCTCAGGACACTTCATCCACATCCCACCACTCTGAGGTACTAGTTTCAGAGAGTCGCGGAAGGAGAAAAACAAGAGTCCAGGTGGTGGTAGAGACAAGAGCAGAGGAAAGTCCAAGGGTTGGTACGAGAACTCGGAGTGTTACCATTTTGGCAAGAAGGGCCACATCAAGCGGAACTGCTTCGCTTGGAAGAAAGAGAAGAAGGGCGACAATGGGAAGCAAGATGAGAATACTAGCGACGGCCTCGATACATGGAGGCGATGTGATCATCGTAGGTGATGAGATTATCACAAATCTCGTCTGCGATTACAATTCTTGGCTAGTGGACTCAGGGGCTTCAGCGCACGTATCTCATAACAGGGCACTATTTGCCACCTATAGGACAGGCGACTGTGGAGTGTCGAAGGCGGTTGCCATTGGAGATATGCATTTGAGGACGAAGACGGGTGCAGTTCTTATTCTCAAAGATGTTCATTATGTCCCTGATATCTGCTTCAACCTAGTATCAGTTAGAATGTTAGATGACGAGGGATTCTTCTGTCTCTTCGGGAATAGTCAGTGGAAGCTTTCCAGAGATTCGATGGTGATTGCTAGAGGAAGAAAGAAGTCCGATCTCTACTATATGGAGGGGAGCGCACAGGGGATACAGGAGGTGAATGCAGTTTCTGACGCGTCTACCGAGTTGTGTCACAGGCGGCTTGGCCATATCAGCGAGAAGGGGATGAGCTACTTGGTGAATAGGAAGGTAATTCTATGGCTCAAGTCTACACAGTTAGAGAAGTGCATGCACTACTTAGCTGGGAAGCAAAATAGGGTATCTTTCCAAAGTCACATAAGTTCAAGGAAGGCGGCGTTGCTCGAGTTAATTCACTCGGAGGTCTGCGGTCCTATGAAGATAAAATATATTGGTGGTGCTTCTTACTTTGTAACTTTTATTGATGACTGTTCCAGGAAGGTTTGGATCTATGCCTTAAAGACCAAGGATCATGTGCTGCCCACTTTCAAAGAGTTTTAGGCCTCTGTTGAAAGAGAGACGGGCAAGAAGTTATTATGTGTTCGATCCGACAACGGCGACGAATACATTGGTTCCTTTGATACTTATTACAGAGAGCAAGGGATACGACACCAGAAGACTCCGTCCAAGACACCTCAGCTCAATGGTATAGCGAAGCGCATGAACAGTACACTGATGGAGAGGGTGCGGTGTTTGCTGTCAAAAGCAAATTTGTCAGGCAGTTATTGGGGTGAGGCTCTTCTCACAGCTGCTTATGTTATTAATTTATCTCCTAATACTCCTTTGCAGGATGATGTGCCTGACAAAGTATGGTACGACAAAGAACCGTCATACAATCACCTGCGAGTATTTGGTTGTAAGGCCTTCGTGCATGTACCAAAGGACGAGATGTCCAAACTTGAGCCGAAGACGAGACAGTGCGTCTTTGTCGGCTATGGTCGGGATGAGTTTGGCTATAGACTACGACCTAGTGGGAAGAATAATCTACAGAAGCAGGGATGTGGTATTCGTCGAGGATCAGACCATGACCAACACTCAGGATTCTGAGACGCCTTCTAAGGCTGAGGAATTTCCTGAGTTATCGTCATTTTGCTTCGAGCAGTTTCCAAAGGACATCGCAGAGGATCCAGTTATTGTGGAGACAGTACATTGAGTTGCTCCCAACCTTGATCATCAGCCTGTTGATTATGGTCAAGGTGTCCCTCAGGAGGATGAGCATGCCGGGGAGGCAGTTCCTGAAGGGGAGGAGGCTGTTGGTATACAGCTAGCACTAGTGGCTACTTTAAGAAGGAGCGACAGAGAGCATCGACCATCTACGAGATACTCACCGGGTGAGTATATGCTACTGACTGACGAGGGAGAGCCTGAAAGCTTTGCAGAGGCTATGGAAGACGAACAAAAGAAGGAGTGGATATAGTCTATGCAGGAGGAGATGAGTTTCCTATACGCCAATTCTACTTAGGAGCTGGTGTGGTTGCCAAAGGACAAGAAGGCTTTGAAGAATCGATGGGTGTTCAGAGTGAGGCAGACAGATGATGCTACTCGCCCTCGATACAAAGCGAGGCTGGTAGTTAAAGGCTACGGTCAGCGGAAATGCGTAGATTATGATGAGATCTTTTTGCCAGTCGTCAAGCAGTCATCTATTTAGGTGGTGCTAGCATTGGCAGCCAGTTTTGACTTGGAGGTCGAGAAGATGGACGTGAAGACGACATTCCTCTACGGTGATCTTGAGGAGGAGCTATATATAGAGTAGCTAGAGGGATTCTATGAGAAGGGCAAGTCATATTTGGTCTGCCGGTTGAGAAAGAGCTTGTATGATCTGAAGCAGGCTCCGAGGGAGTGGTACAGGAAGTTTGAGTCGTTTATGGGAGAGCATGGTTATGCACGGACGACGTCGGACCATTGTGTATTTGTGAGGTACTTTGCCGAGGATGATTTCAATATTTTACTGCTCTATGTTGATGACATGCTATTAGTGGGTCAGAATGCCACTAGGATAGCAGAGTTGAAGCCCCAACTGGGCGCGGCCTTCTCTATGAAGGATTTGGGTGCAGCAAAGACTATTCTTGGATGGAGATCAGCCGAGAGAGAGAATCCAAGCTGCTACACTTGTCGCAAAAGAAGTATATTCACCGGGTACTTCAGCGTTTCGGGATAGACGGGTCGAAGAAAGTGAGTTGCCCCCTTGCAGCTCACTTTAAGTTCACTGAGGAGCAGTGTCCATCTACCGAGGACGAAAAAGAATATATGGAGCGGGTTCCATATGCCTCAGCTGTAGGAAGCCTTATGTATGATACGGTGTGTACGAGGCCAGACATCACTCATGCAGTTGGCACAGTTAGCAGGTATTCAAATCCTGGAAGGATACATTAGAGTACGGTTAAGTGGATTCTACGATACCTTCAGGGCACTGCCGATTGAAGACTTTCTTTTGGTTGTGACGAGCCGAAGTTGGTTGGATATACTGACGCTGATATGGCTGGAGATATAGACATGAGGCGATCGACTTTGGGCTATGTGATGTTATCTGCTGGAGGAGCGACATCGTGGCAGTCGTGGTTGCAGAAGTGTGTTGCCTTGTCGACGATAGAAGCGGAGTACATTGCGACGATGGAGACTTGCAATGAGTTGCTTTGGGTGAAAAAGTTGTTGCAGGAAATGAGGCTGAAGTAAGAGCAGTATACTTGGCTTTACGATAGTCAGAGTGTTATTCACCTTATGAAGAATTAGTCCTTTCATAGCCGGTCCAAGCACATCGAGACTCGGTATCATTGGATACAGAATATGGTTGAGAAGGACGCGGAGCGTGAGAAGGTTCATACAGATGATAACGGAGCAGATATGTTCACCAAGATTTGTCACGCCCCAGAACCAGAATACTGGAGAGCGGGGGCAGACATAGCCAGCTACGTATAATGAAATGGAATCCACGTCACTATACGGTCACGGCTGTCTAGATATATGAGGGTTTAACTACAATCCATCAGTCTCCTATGGTCAAGATCAAACCTATTGTCTCAATCACAAGCAAGTAGTAGCAGTCACAAGATATTAAAGCATCAATATACAATAGTAAGGCGTCCCATACATTACATATTGGATGATCATGAAGCTAGTCGTACAAAATGTCAGGACTAGCAAGAGTTTTAGTCAATACATGATCAACCCTAGGATTTGTCAATCATGTTACAGCCCGTAGGCAGACAGTAAATAAAGGTGCAATACGAGCTAACACGTGCTCGCCGGCTAAACGCCTCAAAAGAATAATTTTACAAATAGAGTGGGAGGACAAAAGAAACCCACTCGTTGCCCTGGTTACGCCTGGTGGTCACCATCGGGCTGGAAGACAGGTGGATCCTCTGTTGCTGCTCCGATATCTGGCCACACAAAACCAGCTGGGTCAGACCCCAGAAAGAGCAAGTGCCACAAAGGAGGCTTCACTTAGGAACTAAAACCAGCATATCACAATAGAATATTAGAGATAATAAATAAAGAACTGATAATAATAATAGAGATAACAACAGTAAACTGAGTACGAGGAAACTATTCAAGTAGCCAGGTCACAACCCTTAAACCAAACAAGGACCGGGGTTGCAGCCCTTCACCTGAATAGAAACCCGTCTCAAATACTATTGGTACAGTAAAGACAATAAACGAAGAGAGGACACAGAACTGCTCCGGGAGCCAGGTTACAACCCTTAAACCAAACAAGGACCGGGGTTGTAACCCTTCGCCTGAACAGAACTGGACCCCTGATCTTTATTGCTAAGGCCAGCATAATTAATCATGGTATTATGGTAAGGTAAAACATGACGAGCATGGCATGGGATTGCATTAAGACAATAAACGAAGAGAGGACACAGAACTGCTCCGGGAGCCAGGTTACAATCCTTAAACCAAACAAGGACCGGGGTTGTAACCCTTCGCCTGAACAGAACTGGACCCCCGATCGTTATTGTTAAGGCAAGTATCAATAATCATGTCATGTCACAATCTTGCACAGGATCAGGATAAGACTAAGATGGAATAAACTACATCCAATCAACCACGGCCAATCAAGAGTACGGCTTGATACTTTTAACTAACTAGGGTTATCACAAGCCTAGTTACTAGCAAGATGCAATGAGATTATCTCAACAGCCACAAGCCCTGCAGACCATCCGGTTATCCAGGTCGAATGTCTATTTAGGAAGAATGCAACACATGATTGTGTGCTGGAAATGTGTCCTACTCGTCGGTAGGCTACAAGTCCACTGAATGCGCCCAGATAACGGGATTGCCTGTAGCTGGGAATCTCTTCATGACTACTGAATCATTCTAGTTAATTAGCCTTAGTCAATTTCAGTAGGTACCCCTGATCGTGGTACTCAGGGGTCCCCATCCTAAACATGATGCAAGACAGTACTAGTTTATTTGTACAAACACAATCGCCCACGGTGTCCAAGTCTTTCATACTTGTCATGTCAGGCTAGCTGTCGTAACAGCATGCCGAGATATATCATGCCAGTTTACTTGTCAAGAGTGCGCCACAGCGGGCCACTATCGTGTTCTATTCTTACAATATTATGAATGAGAGAAACTTGCATAAAATAACTAGAGACATATTCTTGCTGCTAAGGAAAAGATCTACAACTTCCATGTTGGGAGTTGGGAAAAATTCGAGCAATAATTTAGTCAATTAGGACATATAACAGTTAGTAATAGTCAAAATATGCATTATGCGGCCTATTCTGCGACATGCATGCAACTGCGACACCATATGCGCCTACTGCGACATGCGCCTTAATGCGGCTCATGCGCGACATGATATGCGCCTATCGCGACATGCGCCTCATGTGGCTCAACTGCGACATGATATGCGCCTACCGCGACATGCGCCTCATTGCAACATGCTGCTCATGCTGCTCATGCTGCAGATGAACATAGAAATGACCAGAAATTGTTTTGGCCATAACTTCCTCATCCGAAGTCGAAATCAAGCGAAACAAAAGCCAAAACTGCATGAAATTGAATTCTCTACAACATAGAAACACTAGTTTTCGAAAATAACCAAGTTTTAGATATCAAAACCAAGAAAAACCGAAAAGTTTACAAACTTAGATCTACAAGAATCCATCCATCAAATCCAAAAATGTCAAGTTCTAAAGAGGCTTAGAATCAAGTAAGGAAGAGAATGGAACAATAAAACTTGAGATCCATCATGAAGCAAGTTTGCACTTGCCTAGCTCTCTTTCCTGGTAGGTGGAAGAGTAAATGGTGGAGAAGAAGAAGTGAAGGAGAAGAATAAATGAAGAGAGAGAGTTAGATGGAAATATAAAGGAGGGTGGTGGTGGTAGGTGGGGGTTTTCTTTTGGTTCATGATGAACCCACAAGCAAACCAAACCAAGCTAAGCCGAACCAAGCTAAGCCATAACCAATGACATGCCAAAATAACCATGCAGGAAAATACGCAATACGAGTCAAGAATACGTACACGTATACCAAGATACGTAATACGAACTATAGGCATTACAACTCTACCCACCTTAAAAGAATTCCGTCCTCGGAATTTAATCAAGAGGCTAGAATTGCAAGGACAAGCTATACTAATCGTAAGCTATAACAAGCAGTCTATCATGCAGTCATTTATTCAAGTAAGGAATTGAAAGCATAAGGCATAAGGAAGACATTATACCTTACGAGTCAAACAGGTCGGGATATCGCGATCGGATATCATCCTCACGCTCCCACGTCGACTCACCCAAAGAGTGATGACCCCAAGCAACTCGGACTAACTTGATAGTCTTGTTCTTGAGTGTCTTCTCTCTTCGGTCCAATATAGACACGGGCCTCTCCTCATACGAAAGGTTGGTACCAACAACCAATTCCGAATGATCCAGGATATGGCTCGGGTCCGGGATATACCGTCGCAGTTGGGATACATGGAATACGTCATGCACCTCACGTAGCGACGGTGGAAGAGCGAGACGATAGGATACATCTCCTACTCGCTCCAGAATGTCGAACGGCCCTATATACCTAGGATTAAGCTTTCCCCGCACGCCGAAACGAATGACGCCACGGGTAGGCGAGATCCTAAGGAATACATGGTCGCCGACAGAAAATTCAAGGGGTCGCCGATGAGAATCGGCCCAATGACGCTGGCGATCTTGGGCAACTCGAAGATGATCTCTGACTCTTCTGACCACTTCAACGGTCTGAGCAGTCATTTCCGGACCAAGCATCTGCCTCTCTCCAATATCGTCCCAGGCTAGCGGGGATCGACACTTCCTACCATACAGTGCCTCGAACGGTGCCATCTGGATACTGGCCTGGAAACTGTTGTTGTACGAGAACTCCACCAGGTGCACATGATCTTCCCACGAACCACCAAAGTCGAGTGTACATGACCGCAACATATCTTCAAGAGTCTGGATCGTACGTTCCGACCGGCCACCTGTCTGCGGGTGATAAGCTGAACTGAACTGGAGGTGAGTTCCCAAACTTTCTTGCAAGCTACGCCAAAAGTGCGACGTGAATCTTGAATCTCTATCTGAAGTGATACTGACTGGTACACCGTGCAACCTGACAATCTGCCGGAAATACATCTCCGCTAGCTGAGCCGTCGACTGACCAACTCTGAACGGGAGAAAGTGAGCCACCTTCGTGAGCCTGTCTATGACAACCCAAATAGCGTCTCTGCCCGCCGGGAATCTAGGCAATCCAGTCACAAAATCCATGGTTATATGCTCTCATTTCCACTCGGGAATCGGCAATGGTTGAAGTAGTCCAGCTGGTCTCTGATGTTCAGCCTTAACTTGTTGGCAGACTAAACAACGAGAGACAAACCGGGCTATCTCCCCCTTCATGCCATTCCACCAAAAGTGCTGGCGGCGGATATCACGGTACATCTTCGTGCCACCAGGATGAATGGAATACTGCGAACTGTGGGACTCTGCCATGATCTCCTGTCTGATATCTCCACTGGGTACACAAAGACGCTTACCATGTCGAAGTGTACCGTCTTCATGAATGCATAACTCTGGTCTTCGTCCCGCCTCACACTCTGCTCTGAGTCGCTGAAGCTTGGAATCTGCTGACTGCGCCATCCGGATCCTCTCGACTATAGTGGACTGGACTTGCATGCTGGCCATCAATGCCGCACTGGAAGGGAGGACAACTTCTATACCCATCTTCTGAAGATCGGCTAACAGTTCTGGTTGTGCTGTCAGGAAATAAACTCCTGCCCTCCTGCTCAATGCATCTGCAACAACGTTGGCCTTCCCTGGGTGATACTGCAGGTTGACATCATAATCCACAAGCAGCTCCAGCCATCTCCTCTGACGCATGTTGAGATCCTTCTGGGTGAAAACATACTTCAGGCTCTTGTGGTCGGTAAAAATTTCCACCCTATCTCCGTATAGGTAGTGCCTCCACAACTTAAGTGCAAACACTACTGCTGCCAGCTCCAAGTCATGGGTCGGGTAATTCCTCTCATGATCACGAAGTTGTCGTGACGCATAAGCTATTACCTTCCCATGCTGCATCAGAACACATCCTAAACCTCTGCCCGAAGCATCACAATATACTGAGAATCCTCCAGTTCCATCTGGAAGCGTAAGAATAGGAGCCGTCATCAAGCCTCGCTTCAACCTCTCAAAAGAATCCTGGCATTCTGCTGTCCAAGCAAACTGCACATCCTTGCGGGTCAACTGGGTCAATGGCGCAGAAATTCGAGCAAAGTCTGAAACAAATCGCCGGTAGTAGCCGGCCAAGCCAAGAAAACTACGGACTTCTGCCATTGTGCTAGGTACTGGCCATGTTTCAATGGCCACGATCTTCTGGGGATCCACTTCAACTCCTCCTCGGGTGATGATATGACCCAAGTATGAAATGCGATCGAGCCAGAACTCGCATTTACTGAACTTGGCATACAACTGGTGCTCTCTGAGAATATGAAGAACAACTCTAAGGTGCTGCTCATGCTCCGCTTCACTCTTACTGTAGACCAGGATGTCATCTAGGAACACAATCACGAACTGATCCAAATAGGGCATAAAGATGCGATTCATGAGGTCCATGAATACAGCCGGCGCATTGGTTGCTCCAAATGGCATCACAAGGAACTCCCAATGCCCATACCTAGATCTGAAAGCAGTCTTCGGGATGTCCTGCTCTCTGACTCTAATTTGATGATATCCTGACCGCAAGTCAATCTTCGAAAATACTGACGCCCCTCTGAGTTGATCAAACAAGTCATCTATCCTCGGGAGAGGATATTTGTTCTTGATTGTCACTGAGTTCAAGGTACGATAATCAACACACAATCTGGACGTACCATCCTTCTTTTTCACAAGAAGCATCGGGGCTCCCCAAGGCGATCCACTAGCACGAATGAATCCCTTAGTTCTGAGTTCTTCAATCATCTTGTACAATATCTCTAGCTCTGATGGCGCCATCCTGTAGACTCTCTCTGACACTGGAGCTGTTCCGGGAATTAAGTCGATGGTAAACTCGATCTCTCGCTCTGGCGGCATCCCTGGAAGCTCTTCTGGGAAAACATCTGGAAACTCTTCGACTATCCGAGGTAACTGCACTGCTGCTACTGCCATCCGCAATAATGGAGGAGAAGGTTCAACTTCGCCTCGGGAGAAAGAAAACTCTGGCTCGCCTGGAATGCTAAAAATAACCCTGCCAATGTGGCAGTCTATCCTAGCATACTGGTCCCTCAACCAATCCATCCCTAAGACCACATCATAATCAGCCATCGGGAACTCTATCAATCTAGCGGGGAATTCTCTACCGCTAACTACGATCCGACACGAGAAAAATACTCTATCTACTCCCACAAGTCCGTTACCAGTAAGTATATTGAGCCTTACTGATAATGATTCGGGCTCCAGTCCTACCCGTGTCGCAAATCGTGCAGACATAAATGAATGCGAGGCACCAGAATCAAATAATACTGAAGCTGGAAAGGTGTTGACGAGAATAGTACCTGCTACCACCTCACCTGGTGCTATTCCTTCTTCTCCCATGGTCAAAGCCAGCACTTGACCATGTCCTCTGGGTGCGGGTCCCCTCTGCTGAAAATTCCTCTGCCTGCTCTGGATCAGGGCTTGGGCTTGGACATACTGTTGCGGTCTCTGCTGCTGGAATGCCTGGACCTGCGTCGGCAATGGCCTAGGGAACGGGTACTGCAGCTGCTGCTGCTGCTGGACTGGTACTGGTCCTCTAACCGAAGGACTAGAGAAAGCGGATGAACTCCCCCTGTTCGGGCAATTCCCAACCCTGTGGTCCGGGGCACCACAAACCAAGCACAAACCCTGTGCTCTACGACACTCTGACACCACATGTCCTGGCTTCCCGCAGTGTGAACATCCCACTACGGAAGACTGCTTCTGCTTCTGCTGTTGAGGGTGCGTCGGGGTGGAATGCTGAACCGACGTCACTGAGGCCGGCCGCCTCGGAGCTCCAATGGTCAAAGCCCTGGCTGCCGGGGCTGGTGCTGAAGACTGATTCATCTGGCCGTGAGATCGCTTCCGACCTCCGGTCCTATCCACGATCCTCTGGGATGTATACTCATGCCTCCGGGCTGCTCTCAATACTGCATCAAAAGTCTGATGCTCAAACTGCTCCACCGCCAATAAAATCTCTAGGTGGAGCCCCTGCTGGAACCGCTGGGCTCTATCGAACTCGATCGCCACCAAGGTGGGAGCAAACCGACTAAGTCTCGAAAACTCGGTCGCATATCCATCGACCGTCCTGCCCATCTGCTTCAGATTGGTGAACCTCGTCTGTAGATCATACCGAGCTACAGCATCAAAATACTTGGTCTGGAATCTCTCCCTGAATACTGCCCATGAAATAGGGGCCACTAATCCATCGGCCTGCGCTGCCCACCAGCTGCGAGCAAGATCCAATAGCAGGCGCACCACGGCCACCTTCTCGTTCTCTGGAGTCCTGGCTGCTTCTAGAATCACCTCTGTGTCCTGAAGCCATGCATCTGCAGCGATCGCATCTTCACTGCCGTTGAAGAAGGGAGGGTTCAAGCGCTTGAAGCTGTTGGCCGCGCTATTACCCTGATGACCTCCTCTGGTCAAAGCATCTGCCACCGCCTGGTGCAAGGCATCTCCGCGACGATCCTGGGAAGCTAATAGGGACCTGATGAGACCCGCCAAAGTGCCATCATCAGGCTCTGCAGGCTGGACGGGCTGAATTGGGGGTTCTCCTTCAGTAGGCATAACTCTGGAGACTACTCCTGAATGATGGGCTTGATCTCCAGGTTGCTGCTGGTCCGCTGGAGGTGCTCCGCCTTGCTGATCGGCAGGTCCAGGAACAATGCCGCTGAAGAAGATGACATAGGAAACAATAAGGAAGGACCAGGACAGATCAACGATACAAGCATGTGATCAGGTCAAGATTTTCAGGGATCAAGAGGATACGAGTAGAGATCAAGGGCGAGTACTGATTGAGACATCTATTCGGTAAACCCTCACATATCTTGATTTACAAGACCTGCATGGGCCACCACTAAAACCATGTCACGCCCCAGAACCAGAATACTGGAGAGCGGGGGCAGACATAGCCAGCTACGTATAATGAAATGGAATCCACGTCACTATACGGTCACGGCTGTCTAGATATATGAGGGTTTAACTACAATCCATCAGTCTCCTATGGTCAAGATCAAACCTATTGTCTCAATCACAAGCAAGTAGTAGCAGTCACAAGATATTAGAGCATCAATATACAATAGTAAGGCGTCCCATACATTACATATTGGATGATCATGAAGCTAGTCGTACAAAATGTCAGGACTAGCAAGAGTTTTAGTCAATACATGATCAACCCTAGGATTTGTCAATCATGTTACAGCCCGTAGGCAGACAGTAAATAAAGGTGCAATACGAGCTAACACGTGCTCGCCGGCTAAACGTCTCAAAAGAATAATTTTACAAATAGAGTGGGAGGACAAAAGAAACCCACTCGTTGCCCTGGTTACGCCTGGTGGTCACCATCGGGCTGGAAGACAGGTGGATCCTCTGTTGCTGCTCCGATATCTGGCCACACAAAACCAGCTGGGTCAGACCCCAGAAAGAGCAAGTGCCACAAAGGAGGCTTCACTTAGGAACTAAAACCAGCATATCACAATAGAATATTAGAGATAATAAATAAAGAACTGATAATAATAGAGATAACAACAGTAAACTGAGTACGAGGAAACTATTCAAGTAGCCAGGTCACAACCCTTAAACCAAACAAGGACCGGAGTTGCAGCCCTTCACCTGAATAGAAACCCGTCTCAAATACTATTGGTACAGTAAAGACAATAAACGAAGAGAGGACACAGAACTGCTCCGGGAGCCAGGTTACAACCCTTAAACCAAACAAGGACCGGGGTTGTAACCCTTCGCCTGAACAGAACTGGACCCCTGATCTTTATTGCTAAGGCCAGCATAATTAATCATGGTATTATGGTAAGGTAAAACATGACGAGCATGGCATGGGATTGCATTAAGACAATAAACGAAGAGAGGACACAGAACTGCTCCGGGAGCCAGGTTACAATCCTTAAACCAAACAAGGACCGGGGTTGTAACCCTTCGCCTGAACAGAACTGGACCCCCGATCGTTATTGTTAAGGCAAGTATCAATAATCATGTCATGTCACAATCTTGCACAGGATCAGGATAAGACTAAGATGGAATAAACTACATCCAATCAACCACGGCCAATCAAGAGTACGGCTTGATACTTTTAACTAACTAGGGTTATCACAAGCCTAGTTACTAGCAAGATGCAATGAGATTATCTCAACAGCCACAAGCCCTGCAGACCATCCGGTTATCCAGGTCAAATGTCTATTTAGGAAGAATGCAACACATGATTGTGTGCTGGAAATGTGTCCTACTCGTCGGTAGGCTACAAGTCCACTGAATGCGCCCAGATAACGGGATTGCCTGTAGCTGGGAATCTCTTCATGACTACTGAATCATTCTAGTTAATTAGCCTTAGTCAATTTCAGTAGGTACCCCTGATCGTGGTACTCAGGGGTCCCCATCCTAAACATGATGCAAGACAGTACTAGTTTATTTGTACAAACACAATCGCCCACGGTGTCCAAGTCTTTCATACTTGTCATGTCAGGCTAGCTGTCGTAACAGCATGCCGAGATATATCATGCCAGTTTACTTGTCAAGAGTGCGCCACAGCGGGCCACTATCGTGTTCTATTCTTACAATATTATGAATGAGAGAAACTTGCATAAAATAACTAGAGACATATTCTTGCTGCTAAGGAAAAGATCTACAACTTCCATGTTGGGAGTTGGGAAAAATTCGAGCAATAATTTAGTCAATTAGGACATATAACAGTTAGTAATAGTCAAAATATGCATTATGCGGCCTATTCTGCGACATGCATGCAACTGCGACACCATATGCGCCTACTGCGACATGCGCCTTAATGCGGCTCATGCGCGACATGATATGCGCCTATCGCGACATGCGCCTCATGTGGCTCAACTGCGACATGATATGCGCCTACCGCGACATGCGCCTCATTGCAACATGCTGCTCATGCTGCTCATGCTGCAGATGAACATAGAAATGACCAGAAATTGTTTTGGCCATAACTTCCTCATCCGAAGTCGAAATCAAGCGAAACAAAAGCCAAAACTGCATGAAATTGAATTCTCTACAACATAGAAACACTAGTTTTCGAAAATAACCAAGTTTTAGATATCAAAACCAAGAAAAACCGAAAAGTTTACAAACTTAGATCTACAAGAATCCATCCATCAAATCCAAAAATGTCAAGTTCTAAAGAGGCTTAGAATCAAGTAAGGAAGAGAATGGAACAATAAAACTTGAGATCCATCATGAAGCAAGTTTGCACTTGCCTAGCTCTCTTTCCTGGTAGGTGGAAGAGTAAATGGTGGAGAAGAAGAAGTGAAGGAGAAGAATAAATGAAGAGAGAGAGTTAGATGGAAATATAAAGGAGGGTGGTGGTGGTAGGTGGGGGTTTTCTTTTGGTTCATGATGAACCCACAAGCAAACCAAACCAAGCTAAGCCGAACCAAGCTAAGCCATAACCAATGACATGCCAAAATAACCATGCAGGAAAATACGCAATACGAGTCAAGAATACGTACACGTATACCAAGATACGTAATACGAACTATAGGCATTACAACTCTACCCACCTTAAAAGAATTCCGTCCTCGGAATTTAATCAAGAGGCTAGAATTGCAAGGACAAGCTATACTAATCGTAAGCTATAACAAGCAGTCTATCATGCAGTCATTTATTCAAGTAAGGAATTGAAAGCATAAGGCATAAGGAAGACATTATACCTTACGAGTCAAACAGGTCGGGATATCGCGATCGGATATCATCCTCACGCTCCCACGTCGACTCACCCAAAGAGTGATGACCCCAAGCAACTCGGACTAACTTGATAGTCTTGTTCTTGAGTGTCTTCTCTCTTCGGTCCAATATAGACACGGGCCTCTCCTCATACGAAAGGTTGGTACCAACAACCAATTCCGAATGATCCAGGATATGGCTCGGGTCCGGGATATACCGTCGCAGTTGGGATACATGGAATACGTCATGCACCTCACGTAGCGACGGTGGAAGAGCGAGACGATAGGATACATCTCCTACTCGCTCCAGAATGTCGAACGGCCCTATATATCTAGGATTAAGCTTTCCCCGCACGCCGAAACGAATGACGCCACGGGTAGGCGAGATCCTAAGGAATACATGGTCGCCGACAGAAAATTCAAGGGGTCGCCGATGAGAATCGGCCCAATGACGCTGGCGATCTTGGGCAACTCGAAGATGATCTCTGACTCTTCTGACCACTTCAACGGTCTGAGCAGTCATTTCCGGACCAAGCATCTGCCTCTCTCCAATATCGTCCCAGGCTAGCGGGGATCGACACTTCCTACCATACAGTGCCTCGAACGGTGCCATCTGGATACTGGCCTGGAAACTGTTGTTGTACGAGAACTCCACCAGGTGCACATGATCTTCCCACGAACCACCAAAGTCGAGTGTACATGACCGCAACATATCTTCAAGAGTCTGGATCGTACGTTCCGACCGGCCACCTGTCTGCGGGTGATAAGCTGAACTGAACTGGAGGTGAGTTCCCAAACTTTCTTGCAAGCTACGCCAAAAGTGCGACGTGAATCTTGAATCTCTATCTGAAGTGATACTGACTGGTACACCGTGCAACCTGACAATCTGCCGGAAATACATCTCCGCTAGCTGAGCCGTCGACTGACCAACTCTGAACGGGAGAAAGTGAGCCACCTTCGTGAGCCTGTCTATGACAACCCAAATAGCGTCTCTGCCCGCCGGGAATCTAGGCAATCCAGTCACAAAATCCATGGTTATATGCTCTCATTTCCACTCGGGAATCGGCAATGGTTGAAGTAGTCCAGCTGGTCTCTGATGTTCAGCCTTAACTTGTTGGCAGACTAAACAACGAGAGACAAACCGGGCTATCTCCCCCTTCATGCCATTCCACCAAAAGTGCTGGCGGCGGATATCACGGTACATCTTCGTGCCACCAGGATGAATGGAATACTGCGAACTGTGGGACTCTGCCATGATCTCCTGTCTGATATCTCCACTGGGTACACAAAGACGCTTACCATGTCGAAGTGTACCGTCTTCATGAATGCATAACTCTGGTCTTCGTCCCGCCTCACACTCTGCTCTGAGTCGCTGAAGCTTGGAATCTGCTGACTGCGCCATCCGGATCCTCTCGACTATAGTGGACTGGACTTGCATGCTGGCCATCAATGCCGCACTGGAAGGGAGGACAACTTCTATACCCATCTTCTGAAGATCGGCTAACAGTTCTGGTTGTGCTGTCAGGAAATAAACTCCTGCCCTCCTGCTCAATGCATCTGCAACAACGTTGGCCTTCCCTGGGTGATACTGCAGGTTGACATCATAATCCACAAGCAGCTCCAGCCATCTCCTCTGACGCATGTTGAGATCCTTCTGGGTGAAAACATACTTCAGGCTCTTGTGGTCGGTAAAAATTTCCACCCTATCTCCGTATAGGTAGTGCCTCCACAACTTAAGTGCAAACACTACTGCTGCCAGCTCCAAGTCATGGGTCGGGTAATTCCTCTCATGATCACGAAGTTGTCGTGACGCATAAGCTATTACCTTCCCATGCTGCATCAGAACACATCCTAAACCTCTGCCCGAAGCATCACAATATACTGAGAATCCTCCAGTTCCATCTGGAAGCGTGAGAATAGGAGCCGTCATCAAGCCTCGCTTCAACCTCTCAAAAGAATCCTGGCATTCTGCTGTCCAAGCAAACTGCACATCCTTGCGGGTCAACTGGGTCAATGGCGCAGAAATTCGAGCAAAGTCTGAAACAAATCGCCGGTAGTAGCCGGCCAAGCCAAGAAAACTACGGACTTCTGCCATTGTGCTAGGTACTGGCCATGTTTCAATGGCCACGATCTTCTGGGGATCCACTTCAACTCCTCCTCGGGTGATGATATGACCCAAGTATGAAATGCGATCGAGCCAGAACTCGCATTTACTGAACTTGGCATACAACTGGTGCTCTCTGAGAATATGAAGAACAACTCTAAGGTGCTGCTCATGCTCCGCTTCACTCTTACTGTAGACCAGGATGTCATCTAGGAACACAATCACGAACTGATCCAAATAGGGCATAAAGATGCGATTCATGAGGTCCATGAATACAGCCGGCGCATTGGTTGCTCCAAATGGCATCACAAGGAACTCCCAATGCCCATACCTAGATCTGAAAGCAGTCTTCGGGATGTCCTGCTCTCTGACTCTAATTTGATGATATCCTGACCGCAAGTCAATCTTCGAAAATACTGACGCCCCTCTGAGTTGATCAAACAAGTCATCTATCCTCGGGAGAGGATATTTGTTCTTGATTGTCACTGAGTTCAAGGTACGATAATCAACACACAATCTGGACGTACCATCCTTCTTTTTCACAAGAAGCATCGGGGCTCCCCAAGGCGATCCACTAGCACGAATGAATCCCTTAGTTCTGAGTTCTTCAATCATCTTGTACAATATCTCTAGCTCTGATGGCGCCATCCTGTAGACTCTCTCTGACACTGGAGCTGTTCCGGGAATTAAGTCGATGGTAAACTCGATCTCTCGCTCTGGCGGCATCCCTGGAAGCTCTTCTGGGAAAACATCTGGAAACTCTTCGACTATCCGAGGTAACTGCACTGCTGCTACTGCCATCCGCAATAATGGAGGAGAAGGTTCAACTTCGCCTCGGGAGAAAGAAAACTCTGGCTCGCCTGGAATGCTAAAAATAACCCTGCCAATGTGGCAGTCTATCCTAGCATACTGGTCCCTCAACCAATCCATCCCTAAGACCACATCATAATCAGCCATCGGGAACTCTATCAATCTAGCGGGGAATTCTCTACCGCTAACTACGATCCGACACGAGAAAAATACTCTATCTACTCCCACAAGTCCGTTACCAGTAAGTATATTGAGCCTTACTGATAATGATTCGGGCTCCAGTCCTACCCGTGTCGCAAATCGTGCAGACATAAATGAATGCGAGGCACCAGAATCAAATAATACTGAAGCTGGAAAGGTGTTGACGAGAATAGTACCTGCTACCACCTCACCTGGTGCTATTCCTTCTTCTCCCATGGTCAAAGCCAGCACTTGACCATGTCCTCTGGGTGCGGGTCCCCTCTGCTGAAAATTCCTCTGCCTGCTCTGGATCAGGGCTTGGGCTTGGACATACTGTTGCGGTCTCTGCTGCTGGAATGCCTGGACCTGCGTCGGCAATGGCCTAGGGAACGGGTACTGCAGCTGCTGCTGCTGCTGGACTGGTACTGGTCCTCTAACCGAAGGACTAGAGAAAGCGGATGAACTCCCCCTGTTCGGGCAATTCCCAACCCTGTGGTCCGGGGCACCACAAACCAAGCACAAACCCTGTGCTCTACGACACTCTGACACCACATGTCCTGGCTTCCCGCAGTGTGAACATCCCACTACGGAAGACTGCTTCTGCTTCTGCTGTTGAGGGTGCGTCGGGGTGGAATGCTGAACCGACGTCACTGAGGCCGGCCGCCTCGGAGCTCCAATGGTCAAAGCCCTGGCTGCCGGGGCTGGTGCTGAAGACTGATTCATCTGGCCGTGAGATCGCTTCCGACCTCCGGTCCTATCCACGATCCTCTGGGATGTATACTCATGCCTCCGGGCTGCTCTCAATACTGCATCAAAAGTCTGATGCTCAAACTGCTCCACCGCCAATAAAATCTCTAGGTGGAGCCCCTGCTGGAACCGCTGGGCTCTATCGAACTCGATCGCCACCAAGGTGGGAGCAAACCGACTAAGTCTCGAAAACTCGGTCGCATATCCATCGACCGTCCTGCCCATCTGCTTCAGATTGGTGAACCTCGTCTGTAGATCATACCGAGCTACAGCATCAAAATACTTGGTCTGGAATCTCTCCCTGAATACTGCCCATGAAATAGGGGCCACTAATCCATCGGCCTGCGCTGCCCACCAGCTGCGAGCAAGATCCAATAGCAGGCGCACCACGGCCACCTTCTCGTTCTCTGGAGTCCTGGCTGCTTCTAGAATCACCTCTGTGTCCTGAAGCCATGCATCTGCAGCGATCGCATCTTCACTGCCGTTGAAGAAGGGAGGGTTCAAGCGCTTGAAGCTGTTGGCCGCGCTATTACCCTGATGACCTCCTCTGGTCAAAGCATCTGCCACCGCCTGGTGCAAGGCATCTCCGCGACGATCCTGGGAAGCTAATAGGGACCTGATGAGACCCGCCAAAGTGCCATCATCAGGCTCTGCAGGCTGGACGGGCTGAATTGGGGGTTCTCCTTCAGTAGGCATAACTCTGGAGACTACTCCTGAATGATGGGCTTGATCTCCAGGTTGCTGCTGGTCCGCTGGAGGTGCTCCGCCTTGCTGATCGGCAGGTCCAGGAACAATGCCGCTGAAGAAGATGACATAGGAAACAATAAGGAAGGACCAGGACAGATCAACGATACAAGCATGTGATCAGGTCAAGATTTTCAGGGATCAAGAGGATACGAGTAGAGATCAAGGGCGAGTACTGATTGAGACATCTATTCGGTAAACCCTCACATATCTTGATTTACAAGACCTGCATGGGCCACCACTAAAACCATGTCACGCCCCAGAACCAGAATACTGGAGAGCGGGGGCAGACATAGCCAGCTACGTATAATGAAATGGAATCCACGTCACTATACGGTCACGGCTGTCTAGATATATGAGGGTTTAACTACAATCCATCAGTCTCCTATGGTCAAGATCAAACCTATTGTCTCAATCACAAGCAAGTAGTAGCAGTCACAAGATATTAGAGCATCAATATACAATAGTAAGGCGTCCCATACATTACATATTGGATGATCATGAAGCTAGTCGTACAAAATGTCAGGACTAGCAAGAGTTTTAGTCAATACATGATCAACCCTAGGATTTGTCAATCATGTTACAGCCCGTAGGCAGACAGTAAATAAAGGTGCAATACGAGCTAACACGTGCTCGCCGGCTAAACGTCTCAAAAGAATAATTTTACAAATAGAGTGGGAGGACAAAAGAAACCCACTCGTTGCCCTGGTTACGCCTGGTGGTCACCATCGGGCTGGAAGACAGGTGGATCCTCTGTTGCTGCTCCGATATCTGGCCACACAAAACCAGCTGGGTCAGACCCCAGAAAGAGCAAGTGCCACAAAGGAGGCTTCACTTAGGAACTAAAACCAGCATATCACAATAGAATATTAGAGATAATAAATAAAGAACTGATAATAATAGAGATAACAACAGTAAACTGAGTACGAGGAAACTATTCAAGTAGCCAGGTCACAACCCTTAAACCAAACAAGGACCGGGGTTGCAGCCCTTCACCTGAATAGAAACCCGTCTCAAATACTATTGGTACAGTAAAGACAATAAACGAAGAGAGGACACAGAACTGCTCCGGGAGCCAGGTTACAACCCTTAAACCAAACAAGGACCGGGGTTGTAATCCTTCGCCTGAACAGAACTGGACCCCTGATCTTTATTGCTAAGGCCAGCATAATTAATCATGGTATTATGGTAAGGTAAAACATGACGAGCATGGCATGGGATTGCATTAAAACAATAAACGAAGAGAGGACACAGAACTGCTCCGGGAGCCAGGTTACAACCCTTAAACCAAACAAGGACCGGAGTTGTAACCCTTCGCCTGAACAGAACTGGACCCCCGATCGTTATTGTTAAGGCAAGTATCAATAATCATGTCATGTCACAATCTTGCACAGGATCAGGATAAGACTAAGATGGAATAAACTACATCCAATCAACCACGGCCAATCAAGAGTACGGCTTGATACTTTTAACTAACTAGGGTTATCACAAGCCTAGTTACTAGCAAGATGCAATGAGATTATCTCAACAGCCCCAAGCCCTGCAGACCATCCGGTTATCCAGGTCGAATGTCTATTTAGGAAGAATACAACACATGACTGTGTGCTGGAAATGTGCCCTACTCGTCGGTAGGCTACAAGTCCACTGAATGCGCCCAGATAACGGGATTGCCTGTAGCTGGAAATCTCTTCATGACTACTGAATCATTCTAGTTAATTAGCCTTAGTCAATTTCAGTAGGTACCCCTGATCGTGGTACTCAGGGGTCCCCATCCTAAACATGATGCAAGACAGTACTAGTTTATTTGTACAAACACAATCGCCCACGGTGTCCAAGTCTTTCATACTTGTCATGTCAGGCTAGCTGTCATAACAGCATGCCGAGATATATCATGCCAGTTTACTTGTCAAGAGTGCGCCACAGCGGGCCACTATCGTGTTCTATTCTTACAATATTATGAATGAGAGAAACTTGCATAAAATAACTAGAGACATATTCTTGCTGCTAAGGAAAAGATCTACAACTTCCATGTTGGGAGTTGGGAGAAATTCGAGCAATAATTCAGTCAATTATGACATATAACAGTTAGTAATAGTCAAAATATGCATTATGCGGCCTATTCTCGACATGCATGCAACTGCGACACCATATGCGCCTACTGCGACATGCGCCTTAATGCGGCTCATGCGCGACATGATATGCGCCTATCGCGACATGCGCCTCATGTGGCTCAACTGCGACATGATATGCGCCTACCGCGACATGTTGCTCATGCTGCAGATGAACATAGAAATGACCAGAAATTGTTTTGGCCATAACTTCCTCATCCGAAGTCGAAATCAAGCGAAACAAAAGCCAAAACTGCATGAAATTGAATTCTCTACAACATAGAAACACTAGTTTTCGAAAATAACCAAGTTTTAGAGATCAAAACCAAAAAAAACCGAAAAATTTACAAACTTAGATCTACAAGAATCCATCCATCAAATCCAAAAATGTCAAGTTCTAAAGAGGCTTAGAATCAAGTAAGGAAGAAAATGGAACAATAAAACTTGAGATCCATCATGAAGCAAGTTTGCACTTGCCTAGCTCTCTTTCCTGGTAGGTGGAAGAGTAAATGGTGGAGAAGAAGAAGTGAAGGAGAAGAATAAATGAAGAGAGAGAGTTAGATGGAAATATAAAGGAGGGTGGTGGTGGTAGGTGGGGGTTTTCTTTTAGTTCATGATGAACCCACAAGCAAACCAAACCAAGCTAAGCCGAACCAAGCTAAGCCATAACCAATGACATGCCAAAATAACCATGCAGGAAAATACGCAATACGAGTCAAGAATACGTACACGTATACCAAGATACGTAATACGAACTATAGGCATTACAAGATTCTACCAAGGAAAAAGTTTGAGTTCTACAGGAAGATCGTCGGGATGACGATCCCCTCCATATGTCACTACCACATTTTAGCTTGAGGATATTTTGGTCATTTGGTGAATTTTTGAATTTTATTTAATTTATTAAATTGGTGATTCTATCTTTGACTTTAGCTAATTGAGACTTTGTAGACTGACCTAGAAGTTGACCCTAACTATGGTGACTTTGTTAGCATGGTGTACCCTAGTCTAACTTAAGTCAAGTCTATTTTAGTCACTTAGAATCTAGTTTTAAATAGGAGGATTAATAATAGGTGCAATGACTTATGACTTGTGATTTTCATTTCATGACTTACGAACTTAGCCCATGGCCCATAACTTGAAACCCTAACCCTAATTTCAGCCCATACATGGCCGGCCAACATAGGTCCCCCCCCCCATTTAATATCCTTTCCAATTGTTCTTGCCTCTTTTGTGCTCAACCAACTTTTAGGAAGGAAAGGTAAATCCCCAACTTCCCAAATTCCTATTAAATCCATTTTAATTCCTTTTTCATCCAAATATTTTGCAATAGTTTCTAATCACCCTCTATTTGATGTTCATGGAGAGTGATTTCAGTTTTTGTGCAATTTGGAGGATTTGGCTAGCAACGGGAACCGTTTGATTTTGAACTTTTTCTTGATCCTTGCAACCTATAGGTAAACCCTTCAAATTCTATTTTAATTCTGTTTTTCTTGCATGATAGCCTAGATCTAGGTGTCCCTAGCTATAGTGAAAGTTTGGTGTCCATTGCATTTGATTTCGTGTCCGTATCGGACACGTATCCATTTCCTAGACTGTGTTTGATGAAATGCCACAACCAACCTTTTGTGCTGTTTTTAAAAATGTTTTTGAATGGATTTCTAGATCTAGGGTTTGTCTTTATATTCGTGTCCTTGATCTGTGGTTTTGGAGTCATGTCATGTCCACACGAGGACACGAACACGCTGCGCAGGCCGCGGGACACTGTCCTGCTACCCGATGGTTGGTTCTCTGTGCATAGGACACGAGGACACGTAAAATTTAGGGAGCACGAAGGGGCAATGTCTTTCACCATGCTCCCAAAATTTGGGAGCATATGGTACACTGTACGATGAGAAATCGTGCCCGTATTGGACACGTGCTGTGCGCGCACAGCTGCAATCCACGCGCTGACACGGGCATTGTGTCGCATCCTGGAGTCTCGTGGACACAGTACAGGGTGTAAGTGAGGTAGTCCTATCCTAGGCGAACCTAGGTGCACACCCACGTGTTGTGTCGTGTCGTGTGTCGTGTCCTAGACACGAGTACACGTGTGCACGAGACAGCGTGTCTGTGTGTGCACGAGAGTGGTTCATGACTTGGATACGCCGTATCCGGCATGGGGTGACACGATATGACTCTTGGGACACGAGCACATGTGGGAATTTAATTATCAACCATTTAATTGTAATATTAACGTGTTTTGATTCATCAATTTACATCTTTTTCCTAATCTCGGTACGGGCTAGTATCAAAGGTTTCACCTTTGTTAGTTCACTGTTTAATTCAAGTTAAAATGTCAAATTCAAATGTTAACCTATTGTTAGTTGCTGTATATATGTGGGACTTGGTTACCAACCTTTTATTGAAAATTAAACTGAGTTTTCATGATTAAAATGTGTTTTCCCCAAATTCCTGATATTATACAGTAACATTTTGCATTCTATGATTTTCATATAGTTTTAATCCAATCTCATGATTAATTACATGTTTTTACATGTGTTTATATAGCTGGGCATGTATTAAGAGGTTGGGGTTTCATATGGGGACTTGTTTGGGTTTTGTGATAAATTTTCGAGTGTGTTATGGCACTCCAAACCTTGACTGAGCAGATGTATGCACTGTTTGCATATAGTTCAATTTCATACTTAATACATGCTCTACATGTTCATGCATTTCAGTAGCTATAGTTCAATATGTTAGGGTTGTTTTAGTCTTGTGTGTTGCATTGAGTTCGAATACAGGTATATGCACCAGCTGGATGCATGTGAACTAATGTATTGTGTGTTATACCTTGATATTCATATGCAGTTTTTTCAGAGTTTAGTTTGATTCTTTTTCAGTTGATGAATGCATGCTGGGTTTATATAGTGTAATGTAAGGTTTAATTCAGGATTCTGCTGGTTGCATTCAATTATTGTTGTTAGGTTTGTATTCAACTACTTGTGTGGTTAATGCATGCATACATCACTTAACTTCATGAAACTGAACCCCCTTAACTGGATGCTGAAATGAAATTGTATATGCACACACACACATACATTTGCTTGTACACTTGTTAACTGAACATATATATGCATTTTCCTGTACACCCAATCTATATTTACTCATGTACACACACACATATTCTTATATGTCCTTCTCTATCTCTCTATATATATATTCATGTGATGCCTAGTATTGAGTGACATATGATATGTGCTATGCAAGTATAAGCCTATAGCCTATACAAGCCTACGTATACCTTTGTGTATGTGCCTATATATGCATATATACATACTTGATTTCTTAGAAGTATTTTGTGGTTATGGCTTGTGTAGCCTAGTTATGGTGTGTGCTTGCTAGAATAGGCTGGCTAGGCTTAGTGAGACTTGTTTGGGTTAGGCTTGACCTAGTTTGACTAGTGTAGTTGACTAGAGTTGACCAAAGGTTGACTTTAGCCTAGATTGACCCCAAACATCATGTAGATGCATTGTAGCAGTCTATTTTACTATTTTAGACATGTAGTGACTTGTATTGTTCTATAGGAGCCAGACACCACTCCTCGGACAGTATATTCTCTTCAGATATTCAGGATACCAGGTGAGTACATTCTCTGATCATTTCATATCTTGTTTAGGATTATATTTCCTGCTTTAGATTACTTTACTTGATACTGACACTTAATATCATTGATTGGTACTATATGGATCTTTTCATGCGATGTTATCCCCTTAGCGGATACATCGAGTATTTCGTGTTCGTGTACTTTATCATGGACATCCTGTACTCCTTGTGTTCGTGTTATTCGTGTGCAAATCGTGTGAAATCGTGTACTTTCATGTGCTCACATGATCATCGTGTACAACTATACTTCGTGTGCAATAACATAACTTGACTGGATCCTTGTGTATTGATTGGGGACGGGAAAGTAGAAGTGGTTATGTGATCAATCTAAATTGTGTGAACCTCTGTAGATTACTCCTGTGCAACATCATGCCGTTTACATAACCGTCTTGTGCTCTGAATCACTAGTCACTAACAGTTCTTACTTATCATGTATATATTTCCAGTTTACAAATATCTCTCTTGTTTTCGTGTACATCTTCTTACAGTTCATGTATCTTACTCTCTAGCATGTTTATATTTTCTAACCTGTTATGATTTGCATGAGATGTATTGTGCTCGCTCCTGTCCTGACTGGACTTGTTGAAAATTTTACAGAGGATGATGAGGAACCCTGTACCACTTACCATGGGACTACCCTAGAGGATTGCTGTGACTTGGATCTCTAGCAGGATCCATTAGCCGTGGATGAGACACCATTAGTTTAGATTAGTCATTTTCAGTTGTATTTACTTTATGGATTAATGTATTGAGATTTGAGATGTTATCTGGATTTGTGATATCTTAGATACTTAGACTTCTATCTGGTTGTATCTATGTGGATTCATTTCATTTCTTATCTATCTTATCATTTTCTGCCTTAGATGTGATTGAGACTGTATTCTGCTATGTCACCTCCATTCGGAGTGTATATACTGTACAAACACCTTATATTGTTAGATGATTGACTTAGAACAGCGTTCTACCGCCGACACTGCGGCGTAGGCTGGACGTAACCACTTCTCGTGCCCTTACTCTAGGGTACGGGTCGTGACACGTTTTTAGTGGTGGCCCATACAGGTCGAGTTTATGTAGTGGTATTCGAACTAGAGTATCACTACAGCCTGTAGTAGGATGAGGATATATTTTTGAATGTACTCAATCACAGTTAGGATTCCCTAAGAGATTCCTGGGACGACCCTTGAGAATCTTATTTAAACTTCAATTTGAAATCATTTCCCTTGTTTGTTCGCTCTCACTCCTTGATTATTGAATTTGATTTTTGATGGATCGTTGTTGATTTTGATTTTCCTATCGAGATGAATTTTTATGGCCTGAGTTACGATATTTTCTGATAACATATGTTGACGGAAATAACAGGGATGGTAAAACGTCTACTTGATTATGGAACCTGTAGTTTATCGCAGCCATATTAGCTGGCGTGGCGAGAACATAGATATCTGACTTCGGATGTACGTATCTTGGTTATAAGATTTGGAATTTTTCGCAGCTATACTAGTCGTCATAGCGAGATTTCCAAACGACATGATTATAGAGGTGCATACCCCAGTTATGGAATCTATCGTTTATCGCAGCCTTGCTTACTAGCAAGGCGAGGACTCTGAGTAACATGATTTTGGACAGACGCATATGATTATCAGATTGTATCTTGAGAAGGTTTTTAAACATATCATCTCTATTGTACCCTTCTGTTATTATAAAATTGTATTCCATCATCAAATAACTTAGGAGTAGAGATATTTTAGTTTTGTAGAGCTTATTCATATGTAGTTCTTTCATAGTGTACTGATATGATGACTTGTAGAGTGTCTGTACCCTAGAGATGATAGTTAGCATTGGTATTAGAATAATAACTCATTATAGATGATTCCCCTGACCTACCAGTTTTCATATAGGATGTTAGTATGCCTTACAGCCTCGATGACTTATTATTTTTCCTTACCCTTTCTAGTAAGGCACCCATGACCAGAGCCTGTCCTTGAGTGTAGTTGTAGCTTCACCTAAGACTGAGAGGTCTATATATATAGATGGGTTACAGATGATATTAGCATATGGGATATGGGTTTGGTTGGTATCTATAGGTCATTGTTGTATAGGGTTATTGACATATTGTTTGGCCTATATTTGGTTCAGTTTTCTATTTTAGTTAAGTTTCCTTTGTGTTGAGTTCAGTCATGTTTGATCAACCTTTATAGACAGTATGCAGACCCTTTTCTGCATATCTGGAGGGTTAGTATCATGCATATTAGAGGTCTTACTTTTTGTACATGGTGACATACTGCATCTCTAGCATTTTACCTCACTTGATAGCCTTGCAATACCCTTCATTATAACCTGCAGTACCTACCCTACAGTGGAGTTTAAACCTTTTGGGCATGGTTGTTCAGTCCATTTAGGACAGTTGTATACATTGGGAAAATAATGTGGGTTGTTAATAAGAGTTATTCCTTGATCATTTGTTCTGTCCCTCTTTCATTGTATTAGATACAGATGATACCTGTTTAGCCCATCTGTCCAGATACATGTCCAAACCCTTTCTTTTATTGTTGGTTCAGTCTTCCAAAGCCTCTACCTGGACATTGGTTTAATTTTCCATATGTATGTCTCCTACCTATCATTGTCCGACATGTGATTGTTCTGCATCTTCAAATGCAGCCATGCTACACCACTGTTCTGTCCCAATACACCCTAAAGTATCTGACCCCTTCATTGGAGTGATAGGCATGTGGTAGGGAGTGTGTGTTATCAGACTTGAGTAGAGTTGAGGTGATGAGAGTAAATATATACAGCTTATATATATGTAATGTATTTTGATTTGGTATGTGGCCTGCACTCATTTGCAGTATACTGCCTATTGCATTCCCTGCACACCAGTTTGGTTCATTTCTTTTAGACCACTGTCCTGCATGTAGTTAGTAGGTGTTCAGTCTAGATAGAGAGGAGAAGCCAGGTTTGATCTAAAGGCATGTTACAGTCACCATGTAGGTTTTCCTTCACTCTAACTTTACAAGTTGGACCCTAATGACCTGTCCTTTTTGCCTTATAAATTCAATCTCCTTAGTATCATTCCCTTTTGCCTACACTGATGATTCAGACCATTCATCCTTAGCCTAGTTTCCAAGCATTTGTTCAATTCCTTATGAGTTTAGTCTACTTTAACCCTTTGATGATCAGTTATATATGTATATATATATATATATATATATATATATATATATAGATGATATACTTAGGATATATGTAATGGGTTGTTGTTCTTGAGCTTATGTATATGTGGTATTTGGGATTTGTGTGCTTAGATTATGGGTATTTAGTTATGGGTGACTTGATAGGATTTGGGAAGTTAAGAGTTAGTCTATTATAGAGTTTTTCTTTTTGCTAATCTCTAGTTGCCAACACCTAGATAGCTAGCATAGGCAAAATCCTAAGAAGTTGACCAGTTGATGACCAAGTACTTGGATGTTGACAAATTGACTAGTTGTTGACCATTGACTATGTTTGATTTAGTTTGACTGAAGATAGGATTAGAAGTAGGTTGTTGTTGTGTTGTTTGATTATGTTTGATTATTTAGTAATTAGAAACATTGTTTGTGTTTAGGTCGAAAACATGGTTTTTCTGAGAATATCTCCGACTCGTGGTACCATACGTTTGGTGGAGGTGGGAAGCTTAGCCCGCGCTTCATCAGACCTTTCGTGATCAGCGGGAGAGTCGGTGACGTGGCATACAGGCTAGACTTGCCACTGCACTAATGGGTGTCCACAACGTATTCCATGTATCACAGTTGAGACGGTATGTGACTGACCCTAGCCATGTACTTGACCATTCGGAGATTGAGCTGGGACCTACTCTCAGTTATCCAGAGCAGCCAGTGGAGATTCTGGATCGCCGAGAGAAAGTACTGAGAAACCAGGTGATACCCTTGGTTCGCGTCGTATGAAGGCATCATTCTCCAGGAGAGTATACCTGGGAGCGGGAGGATGAGATGCGCGAGCGATACCCATATCTTTTTGGACCTTGAGGTATGATTGTCTATCCTTCTCATCAGTTTAGTTTTGCCTTTTAATTTCGAGGACGAAATTATTTTAAGGAGGGTAGATTTGTCACTACCATATTTTAGCTTGAGGATATTTTGGTCATTTGGTGAATTTTTGAATTTTATTTAATTTATTGAATTGGTAATTCTATCTTTGACTTTAGCTAATTGAGACTTTGTAGACTGACCTAGAAATTGACCCTAACTATGGTGACTTGGTTAGCATGGTGTGACCCTAGTCTAACTTAAGTCAACTCTATTTTAGTCACTTAGAATCTAGTTTTAAATAGGAGGATTAATAATAGGTGCAATGACTTATGACTTGTGATTTTCATTTCATGACTTATGAACTTAGCCCATACCCCATAACTTGAAACCCTAACCCTAATTTCAGCCCATACATGGCCGACCAACATAGGTCCCCCCCCCCTATTTAATATCCTTTCCACTTGTTCTTGCCTCTTTTGTGCTCAACCAACTTTTAGGAAGGAAAGGTAAATCTCCAACTTCCCAAATTCCTATTAAATCCATTTTAATTCCTTTTTCATCCAAATCTTTTGCAATAGTTTCTAATCACCTTCTATTTGATGTTCATGGAGAGTGATTTCAGTTTTTGTGCAATTTGGAGGATTTGGCTAGCAACAGAAACCGTTTGATTTGGGACTTTTTTTAATCCTTGCAACCTATAGGTAAACTCTTCAAATTCTATTTTAATTCTGTTTTTCTTGCATGATGGCCTAGATCTAGGTGTCCCCTAGCTATAGTGAAAGTTTGGTGTCCATTGCATTTGATTTCGTATCCGTATCGGACACGTATCCATTTCTTAGACTAGGTGTTTGATGAAATGCCACAACCAACCTTTTGTGCTGTTTTTGAAAATGTTTTTGAATGGATTTCTAGATCTAGGGTTTGTCTTTATATTCGTGTCCTTGGTCTGTGGTTTTGGAGTCGTGTCGTATCCACACGAGGACACGAACACGCTGTACAGGCCGCGGGACACTGTCCTGCTACCCGATGGTTGGTTCTCTGTGCACAGGACACGAGGACACGTAAAATTTAGGGAGCACGAAGGGGCAATGTCTTTCACCATGCTTCCAAAATTTGGAAACATATGTGCACTGCACAATGAGAAATCGTGCCCGCACTGGACACGTGCTGTGCGCGCACAGCTGCAATCCATGCACTGACACGGGCTTCGTGTCGCATCCTGGAGTCTCGTGGACACAGTGCAGGGTGTCAGTGAGGTAGCCATATCCTAGGCGAACCTAGGTGCACACCCACGTGTTGTGTCGTGTCGTGTGTCGTATCCTTGACACGCATGCACGAGACAGCGTGTCTGTGTGTGCACGAGAGTGGTTCATGACTTGGACACGCCATGTCCGGCATGGGATGACACGATATGACTCTTGGGACACGAGCACATGTGGGGATTTAATTATCAACCATTTAATTGTAATATTAACATGTTTTGATTCATCAATTTACATCTTTTTCCTAATCTCTGGTACGGGCTAGTATCAAAGGTTTCACCTCTGTTAGTTCACTGTTTAATTCAAGTTAAAATGTCAAATTCAAATGTTAACCTATTGTTAGTTGCTGTATATATGTGGGACTTGGTTACCAACCTTTTATTGAAAATTAAACTGAGTTTTCATGATTAAAATGTGTTTTCCCCAAATTCCTGATATTATACAGTAACATTTTGCATTCTATGATTTTCATATAGTTTTAATCCAATCTCATGATTAATTACATGTTTTTACATGTGTTTATATAGCTGGGCATGTATTAAGAGGTTGGGGTTTCATATGGGGACTTGTTTGGGTTTTGTGATGAATTTTCGAGTGTGTTATGGCACTCCAAACCTTGACTGAGCAGATGTATGCACTGTTTGCATATAGTTCAATTTCATACTTAATACATGCTCTACATGTTCATGCATTTCAGTAGCTATAGTTCAATATGTTGGGGTTGTTTTAGTCTTGTGTGTTGTATTGAGTTCGAATACAGGTATATGCACCAGCTGGATGCATGTGAACTAATGTATTGTGTGTTATACCTTGATATTCATATGCAGTTTTTTTAGAGTTTAGTTTGATTCTTTTTCAGTTGATGAATGCATGCTGGGTTTATATAGTGTAATGTAAGGTTTAATTCAGGATTCTGCTGGTTGCATTCAATTATTGTTGTTAGGTTTGTATTCAACTACTTGTGTGGTTAATGCATGTATACATCACTTAACTTCATGAAACTGAACCCCCTTAACTGGATGCTGAAATGAAATTGTATATGCACAAACACACATACATTTGCTTGTACAATTGTTAACTGAACATATATATGCATTTTCCTGTACACCCTATCTATATGCACTCATGTACACACACACACACACATATATTCTTATATGTCCTTCTCTATCTCTATCTATCTATATATATATATATGATGCCTAGTATTGAGTGACACATGATATGTGCTATGCAAGTATAAGCCTATAGCCTATACAAGCCTAAGTATACCTTTGTGTATGTGCCTATATATGCATATATACATACTTGATTTCTTAGAAGTATTGTGTGGTTGTGGCTTGTATAGCCTAGTTATGGTGTGTGCTTGCTAGAATAGTCTGGCTAGGCTTAGTGAGACTTGTTTGGGTTAGGCTTGACCTAGTTGACCTAGTTTGACTAGTGTAGTTGACTAGAGTTGACCAAAGGTTGACTTTAGCCTAGATTGACCCCAAACATCATGTAGATGCATTGTAGCAGTCTATTTTACTATTTTAGACATGTAGTGACTTGTACTGTTCTATAGGAGCCAGACACCACTCCTCGGACAGTATATTCTCTTCAGATATTCAGGATATCAGGCGAGTACATTCTCTGATCATTTCATATCTTGTTTAGGATTATATTTCCTGTTTTAGATTACTTTACTTGGTGCTGACATTTGATATCACGGATTGGTATTATATGGATCTTTTTATACGATGTTAACCCCTTAGCGGATACATCGAGTATTTCGTGTTCGTGTACTGTATCATGGACATCGTGTACTCCTTGTGTTCATGTTATTCGTGTGCAAATCGTGTGAAATCGTGCACTCTCATGTGCTCACATGATCATCGTGTACAACTATACTTCGTGTGCAATAACATAACTTGACTGGATCCTTGTGTATTGAATGGGGACGGGGGAGTAGAAGTGGTTATGTGATCAATCTAAATCATGTGAACCTCTGTAGATTACTCGTGTGCAACATCGTGCCGTTTACATAACCATCTTGTGCTCTGAATCACTAGTCACTTACAGTTCTTACTTATAATGTATATATTTCCAGTTTACAAATATCTCTCTTGTTTTCGTGTACATCTTCTTACAGTTTATGTATCTTACTCTCTAGCATGTTTACATTTTCTAACCTGTTATGATTTGCATGAAATATATTGTGCTCGCTCATGTCCTGACTGGACCTGTTGAAAATTTTACAGAGGATGATGAGGAACCCTGTACCATTTACCATGGAACTACCCTAGAGGATTGCTGTGACTTGGATCTCCAGCAAGATCCATTAGCAGTGGATGAGACACCATTAGTTTAGATTAGTCATTTTCAGTTGTATTTACTCTATGGATTACTGTATTGAGATTTGAGATGTTATCTGGATTTGTGATATCTTAGACACTTAGACTTCTATCTGGTTGTATCTCTGTGGATTCATTTCATTTCATTTCTTATCTATCTATCTATCTTATCGTTTTTTGCCTTAGATGTGATTGAGACTATATTCTGCTATGTCACCTCCATTCGGAATGTATATACTGTACAGGTACCTTATATTGTTAGACGATTGACCTAGGATAGCGTTCTACCGTCGACACTGCGGCGTAGGCTGGACGTAACCACTTCTCGTGCCCTTACTCTAGGGTGCGGGTCGTGACACCATATAGTTGTGAAAGGGAAGAAATATTGGAGTAGGTGGGGATCCCAACCTATGTGAAGAAGACCCCGGAGTGCGACGAGCGCTGTCTGTATGTTAGAGAAGCTCGGGGAGGTGACGAGGCCATTCGGAGACGAAGGAGAAGCTCGGGAGCCACCATACGACATACTGGAACAGGAGAGGCAGAACTCGGGCCGAGTTCTGTCCCCTTGTGTCCAGAACTGTTCTGGCTTGCCCACACAGAGTTCCACCCGAACTTTGTGTCGTTGGGCTTAAGCTAATTTTAGGATTTATTTTACACCGTTGGATCGTATCCTACGGTCTAGATTTCGTTGGGGGATTAGGGGGTTTACATATGGTTTTTCCTAACCCTAATCACACACAACGGAGAAAAAAGGAAAAAGAAAGAGGCAAGAGTGCCATTGTAACTTTGGGAGAGAAGAAGAAGGATTAAAGGCCGTTTTCGAAGGAAGATCGTGTTCGGGTAACTCTACTCGTCGTTTTTGTTCTTCGTAGCCTTGTAATCAATATTTCTTGCTTCCAAGTGTTGTGGGAATCCGTCTTGGATCGGGAGAAGTTTGTAGAGGGTGTACTCCTTTATTTCATTAGTGAAGGCTTCTCAAGGGTTGGACTCCGATCGTCCCGTAGTTTTTTTCCGTAAGTGTTTTCTACGTCAAAAATTCTGTGTCTGCGTGGATCGTGTTTTGGTGTTTTGGTTCGTGCATTGTATTGCTCGGATCTCTCGCAGGTACACTCTAGTTTGGGGGAAGGTTTCCGCTCTTCTTTCCCAACATATAGCTTGTATCTAAATTTCTAGGTTTAAAATATTAGATAAAATCAATATATTTCTATGTATCAGGTCTATATAGACACATGTATCAATATTCAAGAACATATGAAATTTAGAACATAAAGCTAACGGACTAACCTGATTCATATAAGAATCAGAACTGGCAAGTCACATGATCTCAATCAAAAAATTAGAAATTCAAAATTATGACCAATTTTGACACATTCAACTGACTTAAATAGTGATAGAACCATACATTGTAAAATTGACCTTCCAAAACTAAGATATAAAATACTACTTGTTCGGCAAACCATTAATCAATCATAAGCAACTTATTAAGTTTATAAAAGGAAGAAGATCTTAGCATTGTATACAACCCTCATTTCTGAAGTCTTTTGGAAGATGAGTTGCCAACACAGACATGCTCTCTTGATATTGTAGGAAGGGAAGTTCAGGACTATCCAAACAATTTAAAGGGTCTTGTACCACCTGATTGAGATTATACTACATAGCTCTGAAAAGCTACCAACTACTTCTATAACACATTAATACGATGAGCTTCGACTTACACTATATAACATCATAGAATGAACTAACATTGAGAAAAATACTTCTGAAGAATAAAAGTAGTTTATACACGACATCATGAAGACTGATCAGTTGCATAGGGGCATTACTTTTCCTGTTTGGTAATATATGATACCGTCAAATATAATAGAAGCCAGAAAAAAATGCAAAAACAAATTCAGAAACCATTGTAGGAACTTGCATATTCAGATTCAACGGTCATTCAAATCAAGTATTTAGCTCCATTGAATTCAATAAGTTAGCTTTAATTCCTCTAGCAAGTACATAAAAAAAATAGTACGCCAAAGATCATAGATTCATAGATTTATGCATATAGTTTGTGATACTTACTTCATTAATATTATGATAATATCCAGCACGAAACATCTTTGTAGCATTTAAACTTGCAGCACATCTTAGGTGAACTTTGTCAGAAACTGCAGCTGGGCGTCCAAATTGTGGGAAAAGCCTGCAATAAAACAAATATATATACTAACTAGAACAAATACACTAACTAAGAAATTACCAATGAGCTATAGAATTTCTCCAAAGCCTTAGAAGTTATAACCAATACATAACAACTTGACTTTTTTGGCAAAAGGATTTCACTTAAAAGATATAATGGCAGTCATTTCAAGTATACTAACAAAAGAATGAAGAGGATGATTAATGCCCCGTGATACCTATCCTTAATATTACCTCTCTAAATGAGAAGCACCTAACTTTTTGTAAAGCCTGTATACTTGGAATATTTCATACTTCTGTTATTGTGTTGAACTATATTGCCTTTCTGAAGGAAATCTTATGTTGTTTCTTCCTATCAACTCCAATGATGTATCGTTGTTACTTGTTCTAATTAGCTAACAACAAACTTGACTTTGGAACTCTTAGAACCTTTTGCTAAAAAATTGGAGGCTAAAAAGCTGGTTATCTATACATTGCCTTTGTCATGTGACACTGACCTAGAAATTGCAAATGGAAGACATTTAACAAGCATTAACTATAAGATCAGGTGGGATATTTTGGCAATGACAAGAATGCTTTATCCCAAATATTTGGTTTTGACTATGTTAACCCTTCCTTTAATGAAGTACTATTTAAGGTCATCTATACTGTAAAATTATCAATTATATAAAGTAAGCACACTAGAAAACCTACTTTCCGGCCCATAGTTCCTTAGTAATATATATACAAATTAAATAATGCTAATAACCAATCATCTCTTGAAAAGTTAAACACCCAAGAAAAGGTAGAGAGATGGTAAAAGTTTCTAGAAATATTACCATCTATGAGTTTCCTGATTGCACTGCACAAACAAAAATGCACTAATATAGAATTTAATAACATGAATATACAATAAAACCACAGTATAACGAATGTTCTCCATTATGCATCATTGTGGATGAGTTAGCTAATTAAATAAGATACAAGCATTAGTCGCATCAATTACTATGTTACAGGAGTTAACTTCATAGAGTCGTGAAAAGAAAAAAAAAAGTGAAATATCAAGTACTTGAGATGCTAAAGGACAAGAAAATCATGTATTGGAGAAAATCATAAAAATCAATGGAATACGAGAATCCATTCAATATTTGGAGGATATTTACCTTTAATGCTGCATGTTTGAGTGTAGAGCGAATGTAAGCTTTGACTAGTTTAGATATAGTAATATCCAGAGGTTTGCCGATGCTCGTCACATAACCATGGTAAGCTGCCATATAGTTTCAAAATTGACAGAACCAGGAAAATAGATAGAGTTCATAATATCAAATTTAAAGGGATGATTATATATCTGCTTAAAAAAGACTATTATGATTTATTTCCTAAGAGTAATAGATCCATCAGCTTACTAAATGTATGCTCCATACTATATGACCAATGTCAGACTTCAGGGGCAACAACATGGTTTTAGACTATTAGCATACTATCTACATCAATATCAACAGCACAAATAATTGAATTTCAATGCTTAGTGTAACAAAAAAAGTAACAGAAAACATAGACCAAGAAGACCACATATGCCATACTTACTCAGGTCAGAATCAATGAGCATGGAAGCCCCATCGAAGAGGATTTAGTAGAAAACTGGATTTGCTGAAAGTGAACCATATCTACGTTGTAGTCCTATCTTGGACCCAGATGTTCCGGAGGCTTATCATCGACCTGAATTGCTTCCAAAGATTTTGAACAAGAGGAGTAAAAAATAAAACAATATTTAAATAATTAAACAAAAACAAAAAAATAAATTTAGTTCAATAAAGTGAATTATGGTATTTGGTAAAAAAAAAAACCTAAGCTTTTGAACGGTAGGAGGAAAAATTAAAACAATGTTTATGTAAATAAACAAAAACAAAAAAACAATATTTAGTTCAATAAAACGAAGTTATGGTATTTGGTAGCAAGAACACCTGAACGAGATTTAGTGATGTTGACTCACCCCCATAATGGTATTTGGTTGCAAGATCTATAGGAGAAGGGACTGTGAGTTCGGCTCACTCCTATTTTTTCTCTGAAATGGCAATGAGGAGAATGGAGCAGACATGCACTACAAAACCCTATCAAATCATCCTACTTCCAATTCAAACTTCTTCAATGATGGAAATTAGGGCAGAAATTGGAGAAAAAAAACTAACCTATAGTGATAGAAATTATGGCAAAAATTAGGATAGAAATTAGGGCAAAACCTATAATGATAAAAATTTAGGACATAAATTAGGGCAAAACCTTGTTGTCAGTGGTGGAGACCGTCACCGGCGATGGAAGCTTTGTCGCTGACAATGAAAGATAATCGCTGACGATGAACGATTGTCGCTTGTCCACTCTTCTGTCGGCTCCTGATGTCGAAAAAATGAGCGGAGCAGCGGGTCTTCGACGACTAAAAGTTGGTTTTTGGGTGTGGTGGCGGTGGTTGAGTGGTAGGAGTGGAGGAGAGCGAGAGGAGGGAGAGAGCTCTGGGTTGAGGTGTTAGGGCTCGAGATGGAAATGGGGAGATGAGAAGGAAAATCGGAGGGAGAGAGAGGGGAAAAAAAAATGAGGGTTTTGATTTAGGGGTCGGGTTTGAGCGGGCTTTCAAGCAGGGTTCTAATTTTTTTTACAACTTTTTATAAGGATTGCGTATAACAATGTTATGTATGTGTGAACAATATATAACGCTTAGCGCTATAAATCGTTATAATAGGACAAATACTCTTCAGAACCGTCATATATGTGGTGTTGCTGAAATTCTGTAACACTTATATATGAACCTTTGTAATAGTCTTTTTTAAAGCGTTATAATAGGGTATTTTTCTTGTAGTGTTTTGCTTCTAGACTCTCACCTTTGAAGTCTTGCTTCATGTTGCAAACGGTCCGGTCCGGGCCGGCCCACGGGCCGAATTCGGCGGGCCAGACCGGGCTCGGGCCGGTCCAGGACCGGCCCTTAGATTGAAACAGTCCGGGCCAGGCCCGGCCCGGTTCAGAGCAAGCAGGCCCAGCCCAACCCACTGGACCGGACCAGCGGGCTGGTCCGGGCCGAACCAGTCCACGGGCCGAGCCGGGCCTTGGTCGGTTCGGGCCGGTTGGGGCCGGTTGAACCGGGCCGGCCCTGTTTGAATGGTTTTTTTTTTTCCTTACTTTATTTAAAGTTTTTTTGTTAAATTATTTTCATAAAAAATTTGTAATTTAATTTTGAAAAAAATGGTAAAAGTAAAAAAAAAAAATATTTCTCCCTCTTCCTTTATCCGGACTTGGAACCGGCAAATGCTTGCTTGGCATAGGCGGAGTTAAAAAAATATTTTTTTTAAATAAAAAATAGTTTTTGAAAGTATATGTTAAAATTTGAAAAGTATAAGTCAAAATTTAAAAGTATAAGTTAAAATTGAAATATTTTAAGTATAAATGTATAAGTTTAAATGTACATACCTAATACCTTGCACCGTAGCCTCATTGTTGTTCGCCTTCATGCAATGAAAGCGATTCCAAATCCAGCTCGTAGACATCATGATCTTCTTCATCTTTCTGGTTTTGGGTTCTTTTATCGGCTTTCATCCAATCTTGTACGCACACTAGTGCTTCCAAGATATCGGACTTCAAGCGGCTCCTCCTATCGCTCAACATCCTTGAACTTGCACTAAAACAGGACTCCGATGCTACCGTAGACACCGGAACCATCAGTAAATCACGTGCTATGTTAGAAAGAATAGGAAATCTCTTGTCGTGTCTCTTCCACCATTCTAAAACGGCGAAGTGATCTGGAGTCTCATCTTCGTCTTGATAAGAATTAAGGTAAAGAGACAACTCTTGAGTAGGTTGGGAAGATTGCTTTTGTTTCTTCCTTTGTAGTATGCGACCGGCTGCTGATAGCTTAGACGCCAAGCCGGAGCTACTACTAGCCCCCTCCCCCCCCTGAGTTGGTCGGGTCGACGTTGCTCTTTCTTCGTACAGTATAACTAACATGTCCAACGCAACTTTAACTTCTATTTTCATGTCAGTAACATTTATACCCATATATTCTCCATATCCATCTAATAAAACCTCTACGCCATCCAATTTGATTGTATGATCAAATATAGAAGCCAAACAATATAAAAGAGGTACTTCACCCCAATATTTCTTGAATTTGGCTTCCATATTTCTCACCACATATTCAAAATTTGGATGATCTCTATATTTAGAAAATAAATAAGACATGTTACAAAGTTCACGTAAAGCTAAGCAAGATGTGGGATAATAAACACCAGAAAGAGTACATGTAGCATTGTAAAAAACTTCTAAAAATTCACAAACACTTTCAGCTGCTACCCAATCATCAGTAGTAACTTGATAGTCAAAGCTGACATCCGAATTACAATAATATGTAATAGCATTCTTAAAAGGAATTGCAGATTTCAACATCAAGTAGGTGGAGTTCCACCTATTTGGTATATCCTTCACAAATCTTCTAAAAGTAATACCAAAATGTGCGCACGTGCATGCAAAACTTTGTTGTCTACTTGGAGACGAGTTTAGGTGGAGCAAGCATTATCGCAGAGTGTCTAAATGGGGATCAAAAAATTTTAAACATTCTTTAACAACTAAGTTAATTATATGGCAAGCACACCTAACATACAAAAGTCTACCTTCTAAAATAGGCTGAAAAATCTCTGACAAAGAAGACATAGCAGCAGTATTGTTTGATGCATTGTCCAAAGAGATAGAAAAATTTTTAGGGTGAATATCATATTCACGCACGTGTTTTGAAATCTCACTTGAAATTATAGCGCCCGTGTGTGGACATTCTATAATTTTAAGACAGATGATGCGTTTTTGCAAGATCCATTGTGCATCTATATAGTGTGCAGTAATACAAATGTAAGCATAACTCCACTTAGTAGTCCAAATATCAGAAGTAATAGACAACTTACTAACATTTTGAAAATCTGCTTTCAAAGCGGCTTTCCGCTCGTTAAAGAGACGAATAGCCTCATTTCGAGCTTGTTGTCTACTCACTCTAGTAAAGGAGGGGTTTAGAGAAATTGATGCATAATCTCGTAAAGATTCGCTTTCACTCGTCGTGAAAGGATGTTCTTCACGAATAATATGTTTAGTTAATTCAGTTTTATGTCGAGCAACTGAGTAAGTAAAGTTACCCATTGAAGAACCGGTGGCGCCAAAGCTTATTTGGGTTTGGGACGCTTGAAGTGTGTCCTTCCCGTAGCAAGTATCGTAGTGTCTGGATATGGTCCCGGTGCCACCGCCCTTCTTCCATGCGTACTGGTTATAACATTTCTTGCATTGCGCCTTGTACGGTATTGGTTCACCCTTGGCATCTAAAACAAGCGAACCATCAGGATTAGTTTCAAAAATCAAAGTAAAATATTCCCAATACTTGGACCTTTTTTTTTCTTTTCAGGACGTTGGGTGAAACTAGCGACTTCCGGAGGAGATGGTTGGAACCCCTCCGGAATCGGATTGGTTGCTACTTGCTCAGGTGGAATTTGAGTACCGTCAAAAAAAGTATTAAAATATTGGTAAGTCTGTCCAGCAAGATCAGGTGGGTTTGAACCTTCACCAGCCATATATAAAATAAAATGAAGTAAAACTTTGTTAGAAGAAAGTAAGGGATTGAGAGGAAGATCGGAAAGCCGTAGAGCCGGAATGGAGTTGGGAGGGAGATCGGAAAGCCGTAGAGCACCAGAACACCGGGAGGGAAAGCCGTAGAACACCGTAGAAAAATGTAGAGAAATGTTTGGAATGAGTTGTGTTTGAAAAATAGAATTTTTGGCCTATTTATAGAAATTTTCCAGGGTTATTTTGGTAATTTTGGGCCCAAAATGACCAAAATGCCCCTCCCAACGTTTTAAAAACGGCTATATGGGAGGGGCATTTTGGTAAAAGATCCCCCCAAACGGTCGGCTGTAGTTAAAAAAAAATCCAACGGCTAACCCAACGGGCGGCTGGACCGGTCCAACCGGGCCGGGCTTCGGGCCGGTCCACCCGGGCCGGGCCTAAACTGCATTTAAAAAAAAAAAATTGTCGGGCCGGGCCGGGCTCGGGCTGGGGGGGAGGCCCGACCCGACCCGTTCGGGGGTGGGGGGCCGGGCCGGTTCGGGCCAGAGACGGGCCGGGCCGGGCCGGGCCGGACTGATTTGACAGCGGACCGGTCTGGGCCTGGGTCGGGCTCCGGACTAACCGGCCCAATTTGCAACATGAGTCTTGGTTAGCATACTATTTTATTGCTTTCTCAATTGTCATTCTCAACCATTGAATCTTAGAAAAGAAATTCCTTCTATTTCAGAGGCACACCCTGACATGATACAAGCTGATGGTGTAGCTACCCTGGAAACCTACAACAATGATTTTGCTTATCTAAAGAAAAAGGTATCCCAATTTTTTTCACTGTTCATTTAAGATCACAATAATTTTGAGTTTTTTCACTTTTCATTATGTAATACATGTGTTGATACTTTAGTTATTTTACAGCAAAGCAATAGATCGCACAACCTTTTAACTCGAATGGTTCTATATCGCCATCCAAAAGTGAACTTTATCTACTACTCCATAATGTTTCCATAAAATCTTCTAAAAGTTTCTTTACTTTTGGTACTATTCTTTTCTAGTCTAATGGATTTGATCGCTTCTTTGTAAACCCTTTGATTGTTCTATTTTGTAAATTTTTTACTGTTTCATTTCATATCTATTGTCCTTCTTAATAGATTCCATCATGATTCAACCCTAATGATATTTTGAATTTTTGTTTACCTTTGACCTTATTATGCCTAGGCTTTTGACCATATTTGTATGAAAAATATACATTGTAAAACATTCTTGATAAAGTGATCTTGTTATGTATGTGGTATAAATATATGCTAAAATATTGTAATCTTGTTATAACTGCCAAAAGGTGCATATTCTTTAGCTTATGTACATATTGTATGCACATGATTCATTTCATAAATATGATTTTCTTATTTGTTCATAATGTATGACTGGTTACATGAACACTCTTCTTCCTTCTGGATTCTCTTTTCATAATATTACATGGTGATGACCACAAGCCATTGATGGTGTTTTAATTAATATTGTGTCAGAGGAATGATTCCAAATAATGAAGTTTGTCTTTGGTGGTTTACAGCAGCTTCATATTTTGTGTTTTTGGTTTATTTTCGTATATGGTGTGTGCAGTTTCATTCTAAATACATATAGCAAAAAAAAACTTTATATGTTCTACGAAGTCTTTTTCAATGACCATGTATGAAATTAGTTTATGTATGCTCTACACTCCGTCTTCTTAGTAATAGTGCATCTGGCAATAGTTAGAGACTGACAAGCTGTGTGCTTTAGGACATACAACATCCGTTGCGGCCATGTCGCTAGATCTCTCATCGATTCACAACCTTTTAGGGCTCGTTTGGATCAAGTTTTTGGATTCCTAGGAATAGATTTTCAATTCCTTTCCCATGGGAAAGGAATTCAACATTCTCATACCCATGTTTGGTTAGGTTGGAAATAAGTAGTTCAAAATTTAAAAAAAAATTATTTTCATGTTTGGTTCACACATGGATAGAATTCTTAATTTATTTAGTTTTACTTTAATACCCTTTCACTAATTTCATGATGATTCACATGTTTGGGATGAGAGTTGAAAATTTGAAAATAAAGCGAGGGTATAACCGTCCAAACAAAATAGTCAAACATCATTCCTAGGAAAGCAAATCTATTCCCAAGGGGAACTTGGGAATAGCTTTCCCACATCCATGGGAATAGTTTTCCCACCTAACCCCCTCATATTTCCTTCTCATTTCCAATCCTGAACATACCAAACAAACATGGGTAAGGAATTCAAATCCCATTCCCAAGCCTCAAAAACTTAACCAAACGCCCCCTTAGTTTGGTTGGATGTGAGCAATAAACTATCCACTTGCACTCATATTCACTGAAAATTTCTTTTCTGCTCTACATCTAGATCACAAAAACACAAATCTGGAGGATTTTTTTTTATCATCATGCATGGAATTCCTGTCGATATCATCGCTGATACTGACCCCTCTGTTTCTTCTTGAAATTTTCAAAAAAGAATCCTGCTTGCACTCAAACTCGCTACCTAAACAATGAGAAACACGGACAAGAACTCCAGATATGCTCATCATAAGCACCATCACAATGAAATTCCTCACACTACAATCTCGATGACCTCCTTTTGTTCTCTTCAAATAACTTCACTGACAAGTGCATGTTCGGAAGATGGCAGGATCGTGTTTGTGCTCATCAAGGGGCCCACTTCTAAACTAGAAAGTAAACTTTGTGTATTGCTTTACGTTGTTTGTACTATTTTTAGAATCCAACATTATGTGGTGTCTGGTGGACTTAGTTTTGTAATACGTGTTTTTAGTAAGATAAACCATTTTATAGGGATTTTCTTGTCTTATGTAAATTGTTCTCCTAACGATAAAAAATCGTTATTATTGTCATTAGGAAAATTTTCCACGCCAAACTACCAACGGCAAAAAAATGTTAGGAAATGTTTTTCTAATGCTTATAGTCGTTAGGAAATAATTGTTTTGGTGTAGTGTCTCTCCCCTGCATTATTCCAAGACAAAGGTGTATGGCACCGTCGGCCATAGAGTGCCTCAAAATGTGTCATGCCTATGCTAGATTGGTAGTTGTTGTTATAACAAACTCTACCAGGTGCAGATGATCCTTCCAAGACCATCCAACATATAGAGCACAGACCTGCAATATGTCTTCTAGGGTATGAATAGTCCTCTGTGATTTCCCGTCCATCTGTGAGTGGTAAGAAGTGCTGAACTTCCACTGAGTGCCCAAACTCTGCTGCAGACTCTTCTAAAAATATGAAGTGAATCTGCTGTCTCTGTCAAAAATGATGCTGACTAGGACTCCGTGAATCTGCACAATCTTCCACATGTAGAGCTCTGGTAACTTCTCTGTTGACAGCCCTACCTTGATTGGAATAAAGTAAGCCAATTTTGTCACTCTATCGATGATTATCCATATAGCGTCTTTCCACCGGGTGTTCGTGGTAAACCTGAGACAAAATTGATGGTAATGTGCTCCAACTTCCATTTCAGAATAGGTAAAGGTTGGATCAATCCTTCGGGTCTCTGCCTCTCTGCTTTAACCTGCTAGCATACCAAATACCTCGAAATAAATCTAGCAACTTCTTGCTTCATCCTATACCACCAAACATACTCCAGAAGATCCTTGTACATCTTCATGGCTCCCGAGTGAATAGAATATTGTGATTTATGGGCTTCCTGTATAATCTCTTCCCTCAAACTACCCTTAGGTACAAACAACATACTTGCATGCCTTAGGGTACCATCATCTTCTATGACAAAGTTATCGAATAGTCACGCCTGCACTTGTGCCATGATGCTACGGAGACTCTGATCTAGAAACTGAGTCTCCTTGATCTTCTCCATCATCCCTAACTGAATCTGCATATTCATCAGCTGCCCTTCAAACCTTGGGATGATGACTTTAATTCTCATGCTCTCAAAATCCTCCATAAGATGCTGATCCATGGTTAGGAACATAGCCATAGGATATCGACTGAGTGCATCCGCTACAACATTAGCCTTCCCTGGATGGTACCGTATATCAATATCAATGTCCTTCATAAGCTTCAACCATCTTCTCTATCTCATGTTTAGTTCATTCTGAGTGAAAACATATTTTAGACTTTTATTGTACATAAATATTTCCACTCTCTCTATAGATATAATACTTCTAAAGCTTCAAATAAAAAATGACCGCTGCAAGCTCCAGGTCAAGGGTAGGATAGTTCTTCTTATGGGGCCTCAATCGGGAAGCATGAGCTATCTCCTTCTTATTCTGCTCCAGCACACAATCTAACCGTTTTCCTGATGCATCATTGTAGACGACGAACCCTCAGGATCTTGAAGGCAAAGCATGGACGAGTGTTCTAGTTAGTCTTCTCTTCAACATTTCAAATGCTGCCTAGCATGCATCAGTCCAGATAAATTCATCATCCTTTCGGATAAGCTTGGTTATTGGCTCGGCGATCCTGGCAAAGTTTTGCACAAACTTTCTGTAGTAACCTGCTAGCCCCAAGAAACTTTGAATCTCTACTACTAACTTGGGAGTAGCCCACGACTTTACTGCTTCAATCTTTTTTGGATCTAATGCTATCCCATCCCCGGTCACCATGTGTCCCAAATACTCCAGTCTATCCAAGAAAACCCACTTTTTGAGAGTTTTCCATACAACTTATCCTTCCTCAAGCTCTCCAAAACTATCAACAAATGCTTCGCTTACTCCTCCGCTTAGAGTAAATCAAAATATCATCTATAAAAACTACTACGAACTTGTCTAAGTATTGGTGAAAAATCTTATTCGTAAGGTTCATGAAGACAGCTGGGGTATTGGTGAGTCCGAAGGACATATACTATCCATTCAGGGTGTTAAAGGCAGTCTTCAGAATATCATGTTCCCTGACTTTCACCTGTTGATACCCGGATCACAGATCTATCTTGGAATATACTTTCGCTCCACTCAACTGATCAAAGAGCTCATTAATCCGAGGCATGGGATATTTATTCTTAACTGTGAGGTTATTGAGGGCCCGATAGTCGATGCATATCCTAACGGTCCCATCCTTCTTAGGCACAAATAGGAATGGTGCTCCCCAGGGCGAACCTCTAGATCGAATGAAGTCCTTCCCTTCTAACTCATCGATCTGTGCCTTTATTTCCTTTAATTCCTTAGGATTTATCTTGTAGCAGCTTTGGGAAACTAGTGCTACTCGTGGCACTAAATTAATAGTGAACTCTACGTCTCGGTCTGGTGGCAACCCTCACAAATCTGCAGAAAAGACATCTAGAAATTTTGCAATAATGGGATGCAATAATTTCTTTTCTTCTACCACATCTCTGAAGTTAACTCCTTCCAGCCTCTCTGTAATAATTCTTTTGACTTTAAATGGTGAACTCCCTGGTGGTCTAAATATCATTTTCCCCTGGTAGCAGTCTATCACAATAAAATGCTCACTTAATCAGTCCATCCCGAGGACTACATCAAATCCTGGGAGTGCTATTACGAGGAGCTCGGTTCTGAGTGTCCTTCCTGTTATATTAATTGGGCAATCACACATATCACTAACTGGTACTGCTCCTCATCCTGTGATAATCTGATAGTTCCTTCTAGTAGGTACTCGTGCTATGCCATGTCTATGCAGAAACTTAATAGATAAAAAATTGTGTGTGACACCTTAGTCAAACAGTACAATAGTAGAAAATAAGTGGAGTAGAACATGTAATCACATCTTGGGCTGTCACGCCCCAGAACCAGAATACTGGAGAGAGGGGGCAGACATAGTCAGCTACGTATATTGAAGTACAACCCACCTCGCTATACGGTCACGGGTGTCTAGATACATGAGGGTTTAACTACAAGCCAACAGTCTCTTATGGTCATGAACAAGCCTAGTGTCTCAATCACAAGCAAGTAAATAAGTGTTACAAGATGTAAGATCACCAAATATACAATGGTAAGGCGTCCCAAATATTACATATTCAGCTGATCATGAAGCTAGTCGTTACAAAATATCAGGACTAGCAAGAGTTTAGTCATACATAATCAACCCTAGGATCTGTCAATCATGTTATAGCCCGTAGGCAGACAGTAAATAAAGGTACAACCGAGCTAACAAGTGCTCGTCGGCTAAACGTCTCAAAAGAATAATTTTACAATAAGATGGAAGAACAAAAAAAACCCACTCGTTGCCAGGGTTACGCCTGGTGGCCACCATCTGGCTGGAAGACAGGTAGATCCTCTGGAGTTGCTCCGATATCTGGCCATACAAAACTAGCTGGGTTAGACCCCAGAAAGAACAAGTACCACAAAGGAGGTTTCACTTAGGAACTAAAATCAGCATATCACAATAGAGTATTAAAGATAAATAATAATAAAGAAACTGATAATAATAGAGATAACAACAGTAAACTGAGTATGAAGAAACCATTCAAGTAGCCAGGTCACAACCCTTAAACCAAACAAGGACCGGGGTTGCAGCCCTTCACCTGAATAGAAACCCGTCTCAAATACTATTGGTAAGAAAAACATGATTAGTCTTGGCATAAGGTAAAAATAAGACAATAGACGAAAAGAGGATAAGGAACTGCTCCGGAAGCCAGGTTACAACTCTTAAACCAAATAAGGACCGGAGTTGTAACCCTTCGCCTAAACAGAACCTTGCCCCTAATCTTTATTGTTAAGGCAATCATAGGTAACCATGTCATGTCATATTCTTGTAAAATAGGACGAGCATGGCACGGGATGCAAATAGGACAACAACGAGAAGAAGACACAGAACTGCTCCGGGAGCCAGGTTACAACTCTTAAACCAAACAAGGACCGGAGTTGTAACCCTTCGCCTGAACAGAACTGGACCCCCGATCGTTATTGTTAAGGCAAGCATAAATAGTCATGGTATTAAGGTAAGGTAAAATATGACGAACGTGGCATGGGGTTGCGATATGACAATAAACGAAAAGAGGACACAGAACTGCTCCGGGAGCCAGGTTACAACTCTTAAACCAAACAAGGACCTGAGTTGTAACCCTTCGCCTGAACAGAACTGGACCCCCAATCGTTATTGTAAAGGTAAGCATAAATAGTCATGTAACAATCTTGTACAGGATCGGGGCAAGACTAAGCCGGGCTAAATTACATCCAATCAATCACGGCCAAGCAATGAGTACGGCTTGATACTTTTAACTAACTAGGGTTATCACAGGCCTAGTTACTAGCAAGATGCAATGAGATTATTCCAACAGCCACAAGCTCTGTAGAGCATCCAGTTATCTAGGTCGAATGTCCGTTTATGAAGAATGCAACACGTGACTGTGTGCTGGAAATGTGCCCTACTCGTCGGTAGGCTACAAGTCCACTGAATGCGCCCAGATAACGGGATTGCCTGTAGCTGGAAATCTCTTCATGTCTACTGAATTATTCTAGTTAATTGGTCTTAGTCAATTTCAGTAGGTGCCCCTGACCGTGGTATTCAGGGGTCCTTGTCCTAGACATGATGCAAGACAGTACTTGTTTATTTGTACAAACACAATCGTCCACGGTGTCCAGGTCAATCATTCTTGTTAGGTCATGTTATGTCATGTTAGCCGTCGCAACAGCAATTCGAGATAATCATGTCAGGTATACTTGTCATACCATGCCATGTTCAATTATCATTTCCAAACATATTAAATAAATTCGTGATTATCAAGTTCATGACAAAAAGGCGTAAGGATATAAAATGGGCGTAATATATATATATATATATATATATATATATATATATATATATATATATATATATATATATATGTAAAGGTGTACGCCATAGGGACTCAATTCTCTACGCGCGTATTATTACGCTAGACCGAGGGGCCTTCAAGCGTAAAGTGGCTCGAGCAAGGGTACATGCGGGTGGGTTTTACGCTAGCCGGGTTTTACGCTCGCCGGATTACGCACGCCAACTCTCGATCAAAGCTTTACGCGAGGAACACTCGGCAAACTTTACGCTCGTGAGAGCCGGCTCGAGCTAGAGATTTTACGCTAGCTCGATTTTACGCGAGCGGGAGAGTCCCGAGCGTAAAATCGATTAGTTCAGCGTAAAACGAGTACGCTTGGCACGCGATGCGTGAGCGTAAAGGGGCACTACGCGAACACGTTAAGACGTGAGCGTAAAAGGCTGAACAATACGCTGGCACGTAATACGTGTGCGTAAAACTATATCTTCTCCATATGGCAAGGTCATCATGCATAAAAGCTCAGAACTCAAGGAAACTCCATCTCGGCCAGGACTTGGTGAAACCCGGCCATCCCAAAACCAAACTTGTGCCAAATCATGAGGCCTACTACATGAAACTCTTAATTTTCGAAAACAAGCTATTTTAGTAGATCAAAACTAAGAAGATCGAAAATACTAGAAACTCAGATCTACAAGGGAAGGGAGGAGCCATGGAATTTGAAAACACTAAATACTAAAGAGGCTTAGAATCTTGTGGAGAAGAAAATGGAACAATAAATGGGAGTTCCTTCATGAAGCAAGTTACACTTGCCTACGGTGGGGGTTCGGTGAGGAAGAAGAAGATGAAGAGTAGTAATAAGAAATTGAATAAAGAGAGAGAAAGGTGGTTGGGGTTTAATAAATGGATATGGTGGTGGTAGGTAGGGGTTCTCCACTTAGTTCATGATGAACCAAATAAGCAAACCCAAGCCTAGCCGAACCAATCCCAAGGTGAACCAAGCAATAAAAAAAGCCAAATAAACCAAGCAGGAAGACATGGAATACGAGTCAAAAATACGTACACGTATACTAAGATACGTAATACGAACCACAGGCATTACATGGGCAGCCTCATCCTCTTTAATAGCCATAGCGAAAGCTTGTCCCTACTGTGGAGCTTCCCCATGTTGTTGCTGGTGATGAGCAAACCTTTGTTGCCGAGTTAGGAGAGGAGGTCCCTCGGCTGAGGTGCTGGTGGTCCCCTCGGCTGTGGTGCTAGTGGTCCTCTGGTTCCCTTTGGATTTGCAGCTCGAGAGCAAGGCGAGTAGTAGCCTGAGGACAATCCCTTAACTGATGAGTTGATGATCCGCAGAATAAGCAAAGCCCCAACCTCCTGCAACACACATCAAAGTGATGACCTGAATGGTGACAATAGGCACACGTGATCACCGTCTGGGCCTATCTCTATGGCTGGGGTTCAGGAGCTTTGCAGGACGATATTGCTACTGAGGTGGGAACGGCTTCGCCTCTGTATTTGGCTGCTTCGGTGAGCCTTGATAGTTGTTAATGCCCGTATCTTTGTCTCTTTTGGTCCGAGGCTCCATGTCCTTTTCGAATCCCTGGCAACGTTGAGGATGTCCTCACGAGATAGTCCATTCTTAAACCGGCGGGCTCGCTCTTGCGACGTAAGAATTAGTGACTCCACAAAATAGCTTAGTATACTGAACTCTGTCGTATACTTGTCAACTGTCATAGTACCCTGCTCTAGTCACTCAAACTGGCTCTCGAGGGCATCTCTGGCGACCTCTGGGAAGAACTTCTCCTTAAACAGCTTCAACAGCCTCCTGAAGTCTGTCCAGAAAAGTCCTAGGCTACTAGCTATGGCTCATCTCGGCACCAAGTACGGGCGATATCAAATAACTACATGCTGGCTGCCTCGATCTTGGCGTCCTCAGGAATGCGGCGATCTAGAGTAATCTCTCAACATCCTCTAGCCACTCGTTGGCATAGAGAATCCTCTCTAACCTGTAAAAATCTAAGGGCCCGGTCCCCAGCTTCACGGAATGTCGTCTCCCTTGCATGGAGTGCATCGGTGACGCTAGATCGGAAGAACACTACCTGCTATCTCTGAGAGTCAATGAACTTCTAGAAGACGTTCATCTACTGAATACTATCAATAGTGATAGTCGAGCTAGCAGGAGGTGGTGGAAGGTCAGAAGCCTTAAGTGCAAGGGGATCGATAGTCCCGGTGTTGCGTGTCTAAACCATCCTGAAAGTGATTATTCCATTCAGTATGGATTAAGTAGTAGTGGAAATAAAAAAGCAAATGCTACCTTCCCCGTCCTACGTTGTGATGATTTTTCTTAGTCTAGCAGGCTTTCCAACAGTACTCTATAGCCTAAGTATTATTAGGATGTGACCTGTATGGGCCACTACTAAAAATATGTCACAACCCACTCCTACATAGCTGGATACGAGTCAGACACGACCAGCCTACATTGTAGACACAGCGTAGTAAGCTGTACTAAGCCTCAGGAAATCTTCAAATAACGTGATCAATCCATATCATCATAACTGCTAGTACGTGCCCAGAACATATCACCTTGCACCACCACATCAGTAGTCATTTATTACACCTTTATAAGATACATCATAAAAAAATCTGGTGAAAGAAAGTGAAGATGTCAACCATATGTACAAAACTATCCTACACAACCCAACAATACAACATCAATATCCTCGCTAATCCTCAAGTCTCATCCAAAGCTAAATCTCCGGAGCGACTCCTAAGTTTTGAGTCGTAGCTCCATCATGCTCAGCTAAGATCTCGAGCTCTTTTCCATAGAATATCGCACAAATGTTCTCAAGCTCACCTGCAATGGATCCAGTCATAAAGGAGCAAAGTACAATCTACAATAATAAAATAAATATACCACATGCATAAGTAAAGATGTAATAAAATATGACTAGAATGAATCACCATAAATGCACTAAACAACTAAAGCATATAAAAAGAAGTGCAGGACACATGATTTGAAATACTTACTAAATATGTGACTGGCTGGACAAGAGAATGATCATGAATAAATGTACGGCTTAAGCACACGTGTATAGATGTGTGATTAAGCTATCATTCAATACCTAACTAGTGTTCGACTTTTAAGTATTTTTTTCTCTCCAATGTACAAGGACAAGAACACATGATAAACACAAGAACCAGAAGTACATGATCAAGTCATGTAAACAACGTGTCCAACACGAAATAAGTCATCACATGAAGTAAATGTAACAAAGTCATAGAAGTACTTGCCTTATCCTGAAAGATTATATATAGTAGTGTAAATGTCGCTAGATCCACCTAGAATAGGTTAGAAATTGGTTAGATTCTAAAGAATGACATTTTACTAGCTATCTAGCTAATTAACCATTCATAGTATTTCTAACTAACTATATATATATATATATATATATATATATATATATATATATATATATATATATATATATATATATATAGTTAGTAATAGGTTAGAAATTAGTAATATATATATATATATATATATATATATATATATATATATATATATATTTATATATATATTGGAAAAAGGGTAAATTTTATTCCAAAAGTAATGCAATACTCTTACAACATACAATCAAAGTGGGACTCCCACTCATCAATTTCCCATAGCATTTACATCAAACTCGATGTTATGGAGAATGCCTACCGGAGGGGTGACTAGCCCCTCAATTATTCGACGGTTTTGTTCCCGCCATACATGCCAAACTGAGGCAGCCAAACGAACTCTAGCGGTCCAAAACCAGTCCTGCCCTCAACCCCTGCTATTCCGGAGCACCGTGATGATGTCTCCAATCCCCTTTCCAGAGACGCACACTCCCAACACTCTACTCTGCTCCGACCATATCTTCCATGCCAGTGCACACTCGAAGAAAATGTGCTTAATAGATTCATGCTCCAGACTGCAAAGCACACACTTGGGATCCGGAACCGACACTCCAAACGAACTCATGCGATCCCTAGTCAAAAGATGGCCCAATAGAAGCTTGTAGACACAAAGCTGCATCTTTCTGGCCAGACCTTTGTACCAAACGAACTCGTAGTCAGAACTCTGAGGGAAGGTGCGCCGGATGAGGTTGTAGCAGCTCCGAAATTGGAACTCCCCAGTTCCCGGAGTTGCTCCTATCAGCTCCCAAATCAACCGATCAGCAGGCAAAGCCGGATCAATGGAAATAGTAATAATGCCTCCACCTAGCTCCTCGGTAAACCGATAGGACTCCGGCCTCCATTTCCCGTCGTGAATGATGCGACTACACGTCAGACCACGCCTGTCCTCCTGATGTGTCGGGACTCCCCTGATGTCCAATAGCGAACATCGATCTATCCAAGGATCCCGTCAGAGGTCCGTTCCAGACCCATCATTCATGACCTTTCAGATAGCAGATTTGAGCACCTCCCTGTGTCGTAAGACAGACTTGAACGTGACGGAGTGATTGTTGTCAGTAGCACACGTCCAAAAGTTGCCCTGCTTCACGTATCTGCTGTGCATCCAGTCCGCCCAGAGAGACCCCCCGTTGATGAATCTCCAAGCCAGCTTGAGCACGGAGGCCTCCCGAATCTCCAGCAACGGCCTGAGCCCCACTCCACCCTCCTTCCTGGGACGACAAAGCTGCTCACAGGAGATCGTATGCATACCCCCCTCCAAATGAAATCTGCACAGAGCCGCTCCACTTTCTTAATAGTAGCAACAAGTAGGAGGATGGACTGCAACCAGAAATGAGCCACAGTCGAAATTACCGATCTGACCAGCTCGATGCGACCTCCAAATGACAGATCGGTGGCTTACCAACCTTCCACCCTCTTCTGGACGTACTCAACCAGACTATGGCAGTCCTGATCCCGCACATAGTTGACTGTGAAAGGCACTGCTAAGTAATGCACCGGAAGATCACTCCTCTCGATACCCAGCACATCGGCCCGCTCCTCCTTCTGGGGACAAAAGGAGCTGAAGTAAACCCTGCTCTTTTCCCTGTTCATCTGAAGGCCCGAGAGGGAATTTAATTCTTCCATAATCTCCGCAAGCGTCTCCAAACCCTCCATCGATGGCTGGATGAACACCAAGAGATCATCTGCATATACAAGGTGGGTAACTGGGGGATCCACCCTCCGAAACAAAAGGACCAGCCTACCACGGTGCACTGCCAGGTCCATCAGACAAGTAAAGTATTACATAACAAGCGTGAACAGGTAAGGGGACAGGGGGTCACCTTGCCTAAGCCCACGATTGCTCTGGAAGTACCCATAAGGAATGCCCTGGATGATGACAGAGAAAGTGGGAGACGTTATGCACTCCCGGACCAATGCTACCCAGTGGTCCGCGAAACCCATGGCGGTCATCAGATGACAGAGGAAGTCTCGATTGACCATGTCATATGCATTCCTCAGGTCCAATTTTACACAAGCTTTCTCCCCTCCGGGTTTGCTAAAGCCCCTCACCATCTCATGAGCCAGGAGGCTGTGATCAGCGATCGACCGCCCCTTGATGAATGCAGCCTGATTCGGAGATACCAATTCATGCATGATCCCCTCCATCCGCCGGCACATAAAGTGCATAATTATCTTATAAAGATAATTACAACACGCAATTGGTCTGAAATCAGCCAATGCTGTCGCTTCCTCCTTCTTTGGCACTAAGGTCAGGAAAGTGTGATTCATCTCTTTCAGAAGCTTTCCTTTGATGAAGAATTCCTACACCACCTCCAAGACCTGATGCTTCAGAATGTCCCAATGACGTTTGTAGAACCCACTGCTAAAACCATCCGGTCCAGGAGCCTTGTTGGGATCCGCCATCTTGACAATAGATTCTACCTCCTCCAAAGTAACGGGAGCAAGAAGAATGCTATTCCCATATGGGGTCACCAATCTCTTCGTAACAACCTCTGGGAACAAAGACAGGTAGTCAGTCTGGAAATATAACTCAGAATAGTACCTGACAGCCTCATCATGGATCTCAGCCGGCGTCCCCACCAGGATGCCATCCGTATCAAGAAGCTGGGAGATGTGATTCCTATGCTGTCTTATCTGGATAACATCACAGAAGAACTTGGAACAACGGTCGCCATCCTTGAGCCAGGAACATTTGGCACGCTGAGCCGTGCTAATCTTCTTCTGCAGTCTCAGGATGTTGACTTCTCCAATCAGCTCCTTCTCTCTCGCCGCCAGGTCCCCATTAAGCATGTCAGCTTGTATTTCCTGCTGGATGGCTCGCAACTCCACCTCCTTGTCTTCTAAGGTAGACTTGGGCAACCCTTTCATCCAACTCCGAAGAGCCTTCTTCGTGGCCTTGAGACGACGTACCAAGCGGAACTGGGCCGTCCCCTCATGACAGCTAGTGAGCCCCTCTGAGACAGCCTCCAGGTAGTCCTCCGAGAGATACCAACTGTTGTTGTACCTGAAAGGGCGGGGCTTCCAAGGAGACCGAGGAGTGAAGCCAACCCGGATGGGAGAATGATCGCTCGTTCCAGCGGCCAGGCCCTCAGCCGAAGAATTGGGAATATATATATATATATATATATATATATATATATATATATATATATATATATATATATATATATATATATATATATATATATATATATATATATATATAATTGGCAACAATAGTGTAAAATGTTATGTGCATGATATGGTTTGACATTTAGAAGATTTGTTAAGGATTCACAACAAAGATATAATTCTGCATATTTGATGTTAAAAGCTTATGTTAAATGTAGAGATGTTATTACACACTGTACTAATGTTAATCCAAGTGTTGATTGCCAAAATAACTGATAATGATTGTTTAGTTGCTACTTCAATTTATGATTTTTAGAATTGATTTACAATGTTATATGTATTTTATTCAAAGTTTATTATCCAACTTCTCCTTTATTTTAACAGAAAAATTAATATTTTTATTTATTTGCAAAAATATCGAAATTTTTATTATTATGCCATTTCTAAAATATTGATGTGAAATACATCTTATTTTTTGTTGTTTGACTACGATTTTAGATCCTAAAATTAGATTAGATGACATATTTATATTGTTAGTCGATTTTCATGATATATGAATATTATATATGTAAATTAAAATCTAAAATTAAAGAACATTTAGATGTTCTAATTACTTTATATGAAAAAAAGATTGTATCAAACCGACCCGGTGCAACTGCTCAAGTTACTTGTAGTAGCTCTAATTTAATTTTTAAGTTGTCTCATTCTAAGTTGAAAATGAAGATGATGAGGATTTTGGAACATGAAACACAAATAGTTTTTCTTGTATTTAAACTCCTATGATGAAGATGACTATGATTCTGGATCATATTTTTTAATTTAAAAATGGTAGAAAAACACAAATATTAAAACTAATAGAAATATTATTTATAATATAGATGAGAAGCAATTTTTGAAATTAAATTATCAAAAAGTGTTGAAGGCACAAAAATAACAAGTTTTTAATATTTTTGTGAATAGTATAAATATTTCGATCATAATTCTCCTTAAATGCACTTCAATTGAAGTAAGGTTGTGTTTGATTCATTGTAATGTAATCGTATTCGTAATGTAATTGAGTTTGTAATGTAATGGAACTGCAATTACATTACTATGTTTGGTGGAAACAAGTAATCAAACAATGTAATGTAGTGTCAATTGCATTCATATGTTTGGTTTACCATAGAATATAATTGAGTTTGTAATGTAATTTTTTTATAAAAATATAACATAAAATAAAAAACTAAATCAATAAAAATTCAAAAATATAAAAATACTTAAAAAGAAAAAGAATAAAAATTTAATAATTAAGAAACTAAAAATAAATAAATAAAGGGAAAAAATGTTTTGTCCTTCTGCTAAAAAAAATCAAAGTGATGAAAAACGAAAAAAGACCAAAAATAAAAAAAGCAAAAATGAAAAATGAACAAAACGAAAGAACAACCAAAAACGAAAAAGAGATAAAAAATGGAAAACGACCAAAAGGTCAAAAACGACAAAAAAGGGAAAAAAAACGATCAAAAGCGACGAAAAACGATAAAAAATGACCAAAAACAAAAAAAATGAACAAAAACAAAAAAAGATGAAAAATAGAAAAGGACTAAAATCAATAAAAGTTCAAAAATAACCAAAAATGACAGAAAATGACAAAAACGACAAAAACGTAAAAGGACAGAAAAATGATAAAAACGACAAAAATGATCAAAAACCCACAAAAAAGAAAAAAATTGACAAAAAAGACAAACATGAAAAATACCAAAAATAAGATCGTAAATTACAAATAAGTTCAAAATGACCAAAAAGAGCAAAAACGTAAAAGAAAAGATCAAAAATCGACCAAACGACAAAAAGGAACAAAAATGATAAAAAGCGACAAAAGGCCAAAATAGGCAAAATAATTGCAAAAACGACAAAAAATTATAAAAATGACAAAAATTTGAAAAAAAAACCCGACCAAAAGCAAGATGGGAAAGAAACGCGGAAACCTTTCCCCAAACCGGAGAGTACCTGCGAGAGGACCGAGCAATACAACGCACGAACCCAAAAACAAACACACAAAACAATCCACGCAGACACAGAGAATTTTTGACGTGGAAACCCTTGCGGGAAAAACCACGGGACGATCGGAGTCCAACCCTGAGAAGCCTCCACTAATGGAATAGAAGAATTACACCCTCTACAAACTCCTCCCGATCCAAATCGGATCCCCACAACACTCAGAGATAAGAACAATGATTACAAGGCTACGAAGAGCGAGAACGACGAGTAGAGATTACCCGAACACGATCTCCTTCGAACAGCGACCTTCAATCCTCCGTCTTCTTCTCCGAAGTTGTAATGGCACTCTTGCCTCCTTCCTCTCTCAAACTTGTGTTACTTGCGATCATACGATAATGAATTAGGGTTGAGAAAACTCAACTTAACTCCCTAATCCCGCAACCAACCTGAACCGTTGGATTAGATCCAATAATGAAAACTCATCCTGAAATTCGCTTCAGCCTCCAACGACACAGAGTTCGGCCAGAACTCTGTGTGGGGCAACCAGCACCTACTGGCCAAACCCTGGAACGGCCAGACCGAGTTCGGCCAGAACTCGGCCTGGGACCGAGTTCGGGCCGAACTCGGATCCCCTGCTTCCAGCAGCTCCAGCAGCAGCAGCAGCAACTCCGTCACCTACTTCCCGAGCTTCTCCGACATCGGACGGCGCTCGTCGCACTCCGGGGTCTTCTCCACATAGGTTGGGAACCCCACCCACTCTAACAAATCTCCCCCTTCACAACTATGGGAAGGATGTCGTCATCCCGACGACCTGCCTGCAGTACTCAAACTTCTCCCTTGGTAGAATCTTCGTGAACATATCAGCTCCGTTGTCATCTGTATGCACCTTCTCAAGCTCCGCGTCCTTCTTCTCAACCACATCCCGTATCTAATGATACCGAGTCTCGATGTGCTTGGACCAGCTATAAAATGTCTGATTCTTCACAAGGTGGATCGCACTCTGACTGTCGCAAAGCAAAGTATACTGCTCTTGCTTCAGTCCCATTTCCTGCAGCAGCTTCTTCATCCACAACAGCTCCTTGTAAGTCTCCGTCGCCACAATGTACTCTGCCTCTGTCGTCGACAAGGCAACACACTTCTGCAACCGCGACTGCCACGATACTGCTCCTCCCGCAAACATCATCACGTAGCCCGAAGTCGATCGTCTCGTGTCTACATCTCCAGCCATATCAGCGTCGGTATACCCAACCAGCTTCGGCTCGTCACCACCAAAGGAAAGTCTCCAACCAGTAGTGTCCTGAAGATAACGTAGAATCCACTTGACCGTACTCCAATGTACCCTTCCAGGATTTGAAAGATACCTGCTAACCGTACCAACTGCATGAGCAATATCTGGCCTCGTACATACCATAGCATACATCAGGCTTCCCACAGCTGAGGCATATGGAACCCTCTCCATATCTTCCTTTTTGTCCTCGGTAGATGGACACTGTTCCTCAGTGAGCTTAAAGTGAGCCGCGAGGGGGGAACTCACTTTCTTCGACCCGTCCATCCCGAAACGCTAAAGTACCCGGTGAATGTACTTCTTTTGGGACAAGTGTAGCAGCTTGGACTCTCTCTCTCGGCTGATCTCCATCCCAAGAATAGTCTTCGCTGCGCCCAAATCCTTCATAGAGAAGGTCGCGCCCAGCTGGCGCTTCAACTCCGCTATCCTAGTGGCATTCCGACCCACTAATAGCATATCATCAACATAGAGCAATAAGATGATAAAATCATCATCGGCAAAACAACCTCACAAATGCACAATGATCCGACGTCGTCCGTGCATAACCATGCTCCCCCATAAACGACTCGAACTTCCTGTACCACTGCCTCGGAGCCTGCTTCAGACCATACAAGCTCTTCCTCAACCGGCAGACCAAATGTGACTTGCCCTTCTCACAGAATCCCTCCGGCTGCTCCATGTACAACTCCTCCTCAAGATCACCGTAGAGGAATGCCGTCTTCACGTCCATCTGCTCGACCTCCAAGTTGAAACTGACTGCTAATGCTAGCACCACCCGGATAGACGAATGCTTGACGACAGGCGAAAAGATCTCATCATAATCCACGCCTTTTCGCTGACCGTAGCCTTTGACTACCAGCCTCGCTTTGTATCGAGGGCGAGTAGCATCTTCCGTCTGCTTCACTCTGAACACCCATCGATTCTTCAAAGCCTTCTTGCCCTTTGGCAACCGCACCAGGTCATAAGTGGAATTGGTGTGCAAGGAACTCATCTCCTCCTGCAAAGCCACCATCCACTCCTGCCTGTGTTCGTCTTCCATAGCCTCTGTAAAACTTTCGGTCTCTCCCCCGTCAGTCAATAGCACATACTCATCCGGTGAGTATCTCGTAGATGGTCGACGATCCCTGTCACTCCTTCTCAGTGGAGCCACTGGTGCTGGCTGTATACCGACAGCCTCCGCCCCTTCAGGAACTACCTCTTCGGCATGCTCATCCTCCTGAGGGGCACCCTGACCACCATCAGCAGGCTGATGATCAAGGTTGGGAGCAACTCCATGTACCGGCTCCCCCATAACTGGATCCTCTGCGATGTCCTCTGGAAACTGCTCGAAGCGAAATGACTCTAACTCAGGCAATTCCTCAGCCTCAGAAGGCGTCTCGGAATCCTGAGTGTTGGTCATGGTCTGATCCTCGACGAACACCACGTCCCTGCTTCTGTAGAGCTTTCCTTCCACTGGATCGTAGAGTCTATAGCCAAACTCATCCCGACCGTAGCCGACAAAGACGCATCGCCTCGTCTTCGGCTCAAGTTTGGTCCTCTCGTCCTTCGGTACATGCACGAAGGCTTTACAACCAAACGCCCGCAGGTGATTGTATGACGGCTCTTTGCCGTACCATACTTTATCAGGCACATCACCCTGCAAAGGAGCACTAGGAGACAAATTAATAATATAAGCAGCTGTGAGAAGAGCCTCACCCCAATAACTGCCCGGCAAGTTTGCTTCTGACAGCAAACACCGCACCCTCTCCATCAGTGTCCTGTTCATGCGCTCCGCTACACCATTGAGCTGAGGTGTCTTTGGCGGAGTCTTCTGGTGTCGTATCTCTTGCTCTCTGCAATACGCATCAAAGGGACCGATGTATTCACCGCCATTGTCGGACCGAACACACAACAACTTCTTGCCCGTCTTCCTTTCAACAGAGGCCTGAAACTCCTTGAAAGTAGGCAGCACCTGATCCTTGGTCTTTAAGGCATAGACCCAAACCTTCCTGGAACAGTCATCAATAAAAGTCACAAAGTAAGAAGCACCACCAAGAGATTTTACCTTCATAGGATGGCAGACATCCGAGTGAATCAACTCGAGCAACGCCGGCTTCCTCGAACTTGGGTGACTTTGGAAAGACACCCTATTTTGCTTTCCAGCTAAACAGTGCGTGCAGTTCTCCAACTTTGTAGACTTGAGGCCCGGAATCACTTTCCTGTTCACCAAGTAGCTCATCCCCTTCTCGCTGATATGGCCGAGCCGCCTGTGCCACAACTCGGTAGACGCATCACTGACTGCGTTCACCTCTTGTGCCCCCTCTGCACTCCCCTCCATATAGTAGAGACCGGACTTCTTGCTTCCTCTGGCAATCACCAACGAACCTCTGGAAAGCTTCCACTGACTGTTCCCGAAGAGACTGAAGAATCCCTCGTCATCCAACCTTCCAACCGACACCAGGTTGAAACGGATATCAGGGACATGACGAACATCCTTGAGAACAAGAACCGCAACCGTCTTCGTTCTCAAATGCACATCTCCAACGGCAACCACCTTCGACACATCTCCGTTGCCCATCTTCAACACGCCGCAGTCGCCTGTCGTGTAAGTGGCAAACAGTGCCCTATTGTGAGATACATGTGCTGAAGCCCCTGAGTCCACCAGCCAAGAATTGTCATCGCAGGCGAGGTTAGTAATGACCTCATCACCTACGACGATCACATCGCCTCCATGCACCGAGGCCGCCGCTGTAGTGTTCTCTTCTTGCTTTCCCTTGTCGCCCTTCTTCTCTCTCTTCCAAGCGAAACAATTCCGCTTGATATGGCCCTTCTTACCGCAATGGTAACACTCTGAGTCCTCGTAACGACCCTTGGACTTTCCCCTGCTCTTGTCTCTGCCACCACCTGGACCCCTGCTTTTGCCCCTTCCGCGGCTCTCTGAAACAAGTGTCTCTGAGTGATGGGATGTAGATGAAGTGCCCTGAGAACGTCTCCGTATCTCTTCATTCAATACCCCTCTCTTGGCAAACTCCAGACTGACCACGCCCTCTGGAGCAGAAGCGATCATAGATACTCGTACGGTCTCCCACGAGTCTGACAATGTACACAGCAGCCACAGTCCCTGAACTTCGTCGTTGAATTTGACTTCCATAGAAGATAGCTGGTCAACCACGCCCTGGAAATCACTCAAGTGATCCGTAATAGATGCCCCGTCTTTGTACCGCAGACCCATCATCGTCCGGATCAGGAACAGCTTGTTTACCCCGGTCTTCTTCGCGTACAGAGACTCCAGCTTATCCCACAACGTCTTCGCGTGCTCAATATTGGCAACGTGATTATACACGTTCTCATCAACAAACTGCCGTATGTATCCACACACCTGTATATGCTCGAATGTCCAGTCCTCCTCGGATTTATCACTGGGCTTCTCGGATGCAAACACGGGTAGATGCAGCTTCTTGACAAATAGCAAATCCTTCATCTTGCTCCGCCAATAATGATAGTTTGTGCCATTAAGGTTCACCATGCGCACCGGCTTCGCGTCCATCTCTCCTCTCTGGTTCCTCTGTCAACTCCTGACACCCTTTGAACCCAAAGCTCTGATACCACTCTGATGGGAAAGAAACGCGGAAACCTTTCCCCAAACCGGAGAGTACCTGCGAGAGGACCGAGCAATACAACGCACGAACCCAAAAACAAACACACAAAACAATCCACGCAGACACAGAGAATTTTTGACGTGGAAACCCTTGCGGGAAAAACCACGGGACGATCGGAGTCCAACCCTGAGAAGCCTCCACTAATGGAATAGAAGAATTACACCCTCTACAAACTCCTCCCGATCCAAATTGGATCCCCACAACACTCAGAGATAAGAACAATGATTACAAGGCTACGAAGAGCGAGAACGACGAGTAGAGATTACCCGAACACGATCTCCTTCGAACAGCGACCTTCAATCCTCCGTCTTCTTCTCCGAAGTTGTAATGGCACTCTTGCCTCCTTCCTCTCTCAAACTTGTGTTACTTGCGATCATACGATAATGAATTAGGGTTGAGAAAACTCAACTTAACTCCCTAATCCCGCAACCAACCTGAACCGTTGGATTAGATCCAATGATGAAAACTCATCCTGAAATTCGCTTCAGCCCCCGACGACACAGAGTTCGGCCAGAACTCTGTGTGGGGCAACCAGCACCTACTGGCCAAACCCTGGAACGGCCAGACCGAGTTCGGCCAGAACTCGGCCTGGGACCGAGTTCGGGCCGAACTCGGATCCCCTGCTTCCAGCAGCTCCAGCAGCAGCAGCAGCAACTCCGTCACCTACTTTCCGAGCTTCTCCGACATCGGACGGCGCTCGTCGCACTCCGGGGTCTTCTCCACATAGGTTGGGAACCCCACCCACTCCAACAAAGCAAGCAAAAAACGAGGAAATAGAAAGGACAAAAAAAAATAAACAGAAAGACAAAAAATGACCAAAAACGACAAAAACGGGGAAATTTTTTTTGCAAAAGCGAAAAAAAAAGAAACAAAAATGACCCAAACGGAAAAAATAAACAAAAAATGAACAAAAAAAAGACCAAATTACTGCATACCAAACGTTCTCTTGAGTTGTAATATAATCGCGATTACATAGGTTCTATGACATAATTGATTTTAGAAGAAACTGATCTAATGCAATCAAACTTGTAAGTGCAATTATATTACATCTAATTTTTTTTGTTCAACTAAACATCCGAGTTAGATTGATAACGTAATGTCAATACATTATATTGTCCAATTCTGCAAACCAAACGGACCCTAAACGTGTTAAAATTTGTGTGCTTTATTTGTTCTGTTTTGTCAAAATCAGTACTTCATCAATGTTTAGCTTCCACACAACAACATACACACCAGTGTTGACCCATCATTTTATCCCGGATAATCACAAAACTTTCGACATTTTCTTCATGGACATCTCTCTCATTAAAGTTTGATAACATTTGCCTAAAGGGGTTACTCTGGAATTTAGATGAATTTTCACTCAGGTTATTATAAGCTTTTTAAGGTACCACAATTATTGTTGTGGTTGTTGGTTATTTATTACGAATGATTTTTTTTATTTTGCTTTTTTCACAATAAGAATGAATGGATGGTTGTTGAAGGAATGGTGACTGATGTCTCTGCTCTTCTAATAATGGTGGTGGAATTTTGTTCAATTGTCTCCCTTATTGGTTGTTGGCCTTCTTTGTGGCCCTATACTATAAAAGTAACAGCACGCGGGAGAAAAAGACATCTTCTAGAAGTGCTGCTCAGCAATAAATGTTCATTTTGATAGTTGATGCAGCAAATAACATCACCATACTGTTCTTGATGCAGCAAATAACATCACCATACTGTTCTTGATGTCCACATATGCTGCAGTTGTTTTCATTTGCTGCCACAATTTTGTAGTACCACTTTGATAGCTTGTTAAACGGAGAAGACAGAAAGTTAGGTTTGACAACCGCAGACTGCACCTGCCGCACTTAGGGGGTGTTTGGTTACTTAAAACTCGGTTAAAACTGAAGGAAATTGTTTGACCTACAGTTTATCCGGAGTAGATCTAGTGTTTTGTTCGAGTGGGAACTGTCGACAAACTGTCGACATGAACTTTGATCTACTCCACAATTTTGAGTTGCTCTCGGCTGACAGATTCTCCAATGTAATGATTCTCTACATCTGAGTTTTTTTTTTCTTTTAAAGATGAAGATGTGGACTGATGTGGGCAAACCAACCACCCTCCCCCCTCCCACCCCCAGCCCACCCACTCCCCGTTATTTTTTTTTCACAAATCGGCAACAGCTGGTGGCAAGAAAGTCGGCGGTGGTCACAAACGAGGAGGTCAGAGGAGACGGAGGGAAGATGTGTTCCTGTCGCCGCTGCTGCTGAAATTTTGGGAGGGACGGGGTGGAGGAGGAAGAGATAGAAGAGACAGAGTGATAGAGGAGAAGACGGGGAGAAGATGGGGAGACGGAGGAGAAGGGGAGGTGCTGCTGCCGTTGTTTCTTGAAAAAAAAAAAAGTACACAGAGAAAGAAAGGGGAAGTATATATATATATATATATATATATATATATATATATATATATATATATATATATATATATATATATATATATATATATATTTTGATGCAATGGGTAATTGTGGTGAACTCGTCTCCTCTGTGGCTCGAACTCCGACCACTTGGGCCGCATGCATCTCTCTTAACCACTAGGTATCGCGTGTCCTCCGGACGGGCCCCGCGCGATTCGATGGTGCGGAAGAAGGGGCGAGATCTTTGATGCGGATCATATATATATATATATATATATATATATATATATATATATATATATATATATATATATATATATAGATGGAGATGGAAATTTGGAGTAGATTGTTTCTTCATCTACTTATCTCAATCAACTTGAGAACAGCCCCTTATATAGGCATACAATGTAGGTTAACATCATGAAGACAATTAAAAGAAGAATTGTCAAAAGACATAGGTTATGAATAATAAAAAATGGTAGGTTATGGATAACCAAATGACATAGGTTATGTAGACCAAATAATAATATCAATAATCCATATATATATATATATATATATATATATATATATATATATATATATATATATATATATATATATATGTATGAAATGTTAATTTTGTCGAATATTTCCACTGCTCGTGATCACTCGGGTTGCATGCCTCACGACTACCACTAGACTAGGGGTCATTGGCTTTTCTGCCGCCGTTGGCACCATCTAAATCCAACGCCCTGGTCTACCGCCTCCTCCTCTTTACCCTCACCGGCGATCAACCCTCGTGGCCATCCACCACAATGCCTTGAGATTCGGCACCTGCTACTCTTTCTTGGTTCGAACCCCGTCACAGCATCACCATCGTCGTCACCTCAAGATCCACCTACTCCGACACTTCCGTACCGCTTCCCGAGCCACCGATCCATCTACCATCATCACCACCACCACAGTCTCCTCAACCAACCCAACCAACCCAGACCCGCGCATCCTTGACATCCAAGCCCCAACTACCTCGACTCTCTCCAGCCACCACCTCCTCACCACCCTACGTACCTCCAACCCTTACTAGAGTGTTGTCTGCCGCAGATGATCGTCTCCTAATCTGCCACCAAGAACCATGCCACCCTCTCCAACCCAGATCCGAGGCCAGCGCCGCCTAGCGCCGATTGGCGACCAATGCTTACCGCCTTGACCAAGCCATTCAACCTTCCCTCCACCTCCAACCGCGCCGCCGTGGGTTCCTTTTCCTGTGAGCTCACCCCTCTTTCCTCCTTTTATTTTTCTTCCTTTCTTTAATTGAAATGATTCTCTTTCTCTTTTCAGATACTGAGGGTTGAGGGCTTTGAATATATGTGGATTGGGTTTTTTAATTAATATTTAGGCAATGCTTTAGAAATATGGGTTGGACAGAATATTCTAGGAATATGCTAGATTGTAGAAAATATTTTTTGGGATTAATTAACACTAATCCTAATTAATTAAGGATCTTCTAGAGAGTTCCCACTAATCACCTAACTAATCATGATATACAACATATGACTAAAATATCATTCCACTTCTATAAATTTACCAAATTGCCATTCCACCTTCATAATCATAAACTTTTAAATAATTACCAATGTTGCCACTCCACCTTAATAATTATGACTATGCCATTCCCATTTCTAATCATCAAACAATTCTCAAATAATTCCTAGAAAATAAAATTAGAAAATTAGGAATTTTAGAAAATATAAATTCTGAAACCAGGGGGTTATCTCACTACACCAAAATAGGCAAATGCCAACGGTTATTACCGTGACAAATTATTTTCGTCACGGTAATAACCGTGACGAATTAGACGTGACTAATTTTTGTAACAATTTTTGTCACGGTTACTACCGTTACGAAAATAAATTTTGCCACGATTTTTGTCACAGTTATAACCGTGACTAAATTTACCTTTGTAACTGTTATAACCATTACAAAAATGCGTTCTTCCGTTACTATTTTCCTCTTCGTAACAGTTATAACTGTTACAAAAATTACTTATTGAAGAAAAATATATATAATTTAAAAATGCACACTAGCTTCCCAATGGCAAGTAATTAATTATACAAGTAAATAAATTACATTATGAGCAACAATATCCTTCTACCAATCTAATCTAACATATATAAAAGAATAGAGTGGTGAAACCAAAGCCAAAAAAAACTTTGCTACAATCTCTTCATTGCATATGAACTAATAGAAATCATGACTTCAAGCTCTGTAAGTAGATACTTTACTATTCTTGCAATGACTGAACGAAACAAACAAAATTGGTATAGAAACATCGAAGCACCTCATACCATGCAGCATCAGATAGAGAAAAAGATTTTTCTTTGGCAATTCGTTTGAACAAACCACATAACATAATTCAAAAAATAGGACGAGTTATCTCAACATAGAGACTTCTGAAAAAAAATAAAAAATATATGGAATGAAGAAAGTTGGTTGGTTACTGAAAAGTGTAAATACTACACTCAAAAAGGACTCTAAAGAATCACCCTTCTCCCCTACAACCTCTTCAAATGTCTCTCCAAGAACAAGCTCAGAGACCATCATCATTGTCATCCTCTTAAGATATAGCTGCACCAGGTGCTTGCTTCTGGAACTGCTCCGCAAGCCTCAAGTTATCAAAATTATCATGACCTAGGTTGTGAACAAAAAATCAATAAAGAAAAATTTGTATCGGTATAGAAGACTTCATTAGAAAATAGTTTTAGTGAAATAGATGAGGACGTGAAAGGCTTGAGAGATAGCAATTTACAACTTTAGCATTCTTATTCTCCAGACAATGGGCTTCCAAAAGTCTGGGAATTGTCTGTAAAAAAGGAAAAGAATGATCATTCTTTGGACATTCTTCCAAGTGGCGGCGGTTTTCTCATTTGAGTTCCATTGATTAGTAACTGTTGTATCCTTTATGTTGATATTTCAGCTGCATTAACTAATAGGCAACTTAAGCACTAGTAAAAAAAATTGTATATTACCTCAGACTGTTCCGAACCAGTACCAAGCTGCCCAAACTGATTTTCGCCAAATGAATACACATCACCATTATCTGATATGCAGACAGTGTGCCATAAACCAGCAGCAATCCCCTGCATCTTCACTCCCATAAGAGAGGACACACACTTTGGGTTTAGCTCATCATCTGTGTTTCCATGGCCACACTGAATCACAGGAACACAATAAGAGAAAAACATATAAAAGAAGATAGAAGCATTGTCAGTCTCCCATTCAAATAACTTTGAAATTAAATTTCATAACCAAGAGCAAGAAAGACAATATCTCATGTTGGTGAACCTCATCTTCAACAAATATACTTACTTTTTCTCCGTCTTTTCTACTATACCTACATAGTGATTCTGGAGATCAGTCAATACTTAGGAATAACTTGAGAGAAGTCTAGAGGACATATGTAAACTAATGAATGCATGCCATGGAGATAATAGAACCTTATACAATATACGCCTCCCTGTAATATGCAGTGGCAAGATGAGGCATTCAAGATTGATTTCAGAAATAAGTAAAGGCTAACAGCAAAATCTTCCCTCATTGTGCCCAAACGCAATCAGACAACAAACTACATTCACAGGTATGGCAAGAAACTGGTTTGGACAATGTGGATGCATGTAAGATAAACTTCACAACTTCTTCTCAAAGAGGGCAGTACTAACATTAAACCTTCTCACAGATACATCATAGGAAACCCTCTCACAGATACATCATCGGAAGCATACGACAAAATCAAACAGGATAGTTGTCGGGCAATATCTTATTCGGTGACACCTTAGAGATGCTATTAGTCGGACCCAATATATGGGATTAAGGTTTTGTTGTTCTTTTATTCTTACAGGATGAAATTATCACAAATAGGGGGAGAGGTCAATTACCAAGTAAGGCTATTTATAACATCATACTTGGAAAAATATACTGTGATCACTATGGTACTATGCGCATTCGTGGCGATGGCCAATACTTAAAGAACAGTCCATCATCGACAGAAATCCTCATCAGGTACTTGTGAGTTGTGGCATACGGTGTGAATGGAAACATTTACAATCTGCAAGATATTACTGTACAATTTTTTAATTTTATTTTGGAACCTTTCATTGGAAGTGGAATGCTGACTAAAGTTCCAACTTTTTTCATATGTAGATATTGTAAATTTCAGCCAGGTATAATTAAGAGCATGTAGCTAATTGCACAGTAAAGAACTTGCGAGTTTCTTAACTCGTCTCCAAAATGATTAATAGCACTGGTTTTTCTGAAAATTATTTGGACAAGAACTGCTAAAGAAGCGTCGTTTTTGCCTTTCATATTACTGATTCAGTTTTATTAATATACTAGGCTTATATTCACTACATATAATTACTTGCCAGATTGATAGTAATCTGGAGGTTTACCACATGCAGGGTAACAGACGGCTTGGTAATCTAAAGCAACCAAATGATTTGCCCATACAAAAATGAACTTGAAAATATGAACAAATAGCTATGGAATAATAATTACTAGTTGTATGGTGAGCTGTATCAACCTATTTGTTCTATGGGAGGGAGGCACATTTAACAGGAGAACTTGTAAAATAACAAACTCGACTGATTCCGATCTTTCTTACTAAGAGAAGATGATCTATTTTCTTTATCATCTTTTCCTTCAGTCTCATCCTCTCATCAAACCTTTGCCCCTAATGGGTCACATTTGGAAGCTTTTCCTATTTGTCAGAGAAGTAGTCTGCAACTTTTATGTTCGTATTAGAGTATGTGTATCTCAACCATCTGATGGCATATGGCTTGTACAGTGACTTTTTGGCCCTTATAATGAAAGATGAAATTTCCTTCTTTATGCAAATTGGCTTAACTTATTAAAATAAGCAATCTTCATCAACTTAAGTACGAAACTGGAAACAGTAAGGTGTAGCATTCGACTCATCAGCACCAATTTTAGGTGAATAATGTATATCAAAATTTAAACAGCCGTTGTTAATTGCTGGAATTTTAGTTACGGTGCCTACTTAATTTATTTTACTTTCGTACCATAGTAAGTAAATTATCATGTAATTGAATTGCTTATGTTTGGATGTCATAGTTGTGCATAATGATTTATCTTCCCCTTTTTATTACTGATTGTTTCTTGGGATAAGCAGGTGCATGGATAATTTGTCCAAGACAATAAAACAGGCAAAAAGGTAGCAATGGTGATGGGAAATGGGATGAAGCCATGTATTATGTTCTAGGGGATCCAAGTACAAAGCCAGAGGGATATGATCCAACATATAAAAAGTAGAAAAATACCAAAAAGTCGACAAATGCAAACTTAATGACATTACCTAGCCTTACTATAGCAGCAGAATCATAATCCATATCCTTATTACCATGAAATCAAGAACGTGGATTCGTTATCATGATATTCAAAACCACCACCATTGCGACTGGGCTCTGTATGGGGATGTTTCACGAAGATGCTTCAGTGTGTCGAGTCCCTTCAACTGTACATAAAGACAAAATAATAAGCCAACTAGAGCTAATAGCCTAATATAATAAATGACGATAGAAAAATAACTAAAAGACGAACTAGAAGCTTATAGGTATGTATTTGATGAACTAAAGCTTGTATGAATGCAAAGTTTGTCAAACAAATTACTTATTAATTCAAAGGCCAGTTCTAATTGCTACTACAAAATGATCACTGATGATTAATATTATATGTTGAAGGTAGTAAAAGCATGCACCAAGATTCAAAATACTAAGGCTATGAACAATCTTCCTCATTCCCTCCTCCTGGACATCCAATCTACACCTTTCCAACCACATGAAATCTTCCTGGAATAATTTACTTTCTGAGTTGTCTGACATTTACAAAAAAAATGAAATTTATTGAGAGGAGAGTTGAAGGTTACCTGGCTTGAGGATCAATACCTCTTTCTTTTATAAAATTTCAACATTTAAGAAAAGGAAGAATTTCATTCATTTCATCAAGCATAATTTATATCATCTCTGATATCTCTGATATTATAAAGCTTTTCTCTCTATCTTAGCCTATTTGTCCCTATTTTCATAGCTAGAAACAAATATACCAAGAAATCCATCCCAAACACAAAGTGGGAGACATGTAACCTACTAGTCCTATTTTTTGGGGTCAAGGTTGCTGTCATTTTTGTTTGGCATGTTTGCTAGTTAACTACAATAGGCAAAGCCTTGTCCAATAGTACTTGTCTTTGATTAAAAAAGACAAGGCGGCCAAAGCACACAAGGAACTTCTATTATCAAACACTTAGTGGAGTTAATAAGCTTGCCACAATCATAAGTTTGTTTCAGAATGTAGGAATTTTACACGAGTAAATATCAAGTAAGGTAGAATAGGCAATATGGGGCAGTTATGATATATGTTGATCAGAAAGACATTAGCAATAAACCCATTAAGTAAACTGAAACCACTATATTAATTTATAAATAAACTGTATATTAAACATAAATGACTTATTAAACTTACCAACCTCCAAGAGAAATAAGGATTGCTAAAATGTATGTCAAACATGCTATAACTAGATAAAAATAGTCCAAAAAAGGACAAGAACAGTTATCAAATGTGCCAGTTCCATCCAACACGAACCGGAAACTTAATAGATTTAACTAAAGGGATGCCAGAATATATACCTTTGGATGTCCCTGGAGTTTGCACCATAACCATGTCCAGAATAATACCAATCTACAAATTTGAAAGGAGAAAAGGTCATCATTTAACATCACTTAAGAAACTTACTGCTCAATGTTGTGTAATTGCCAAATTTAACTATTGCAGATAAATTTTAATTAGAACGCAATAAATTACTCTAGTTATTCTGAAGGAAAGGCAACTTACAATGCTCTCAGCTCAGTGCAGTTCATGATCTCTTCTGCAGGAATTGACCCATGTAAGCTGTTCTGATGCAATGCCCTTCCAAAAACAGAGGGGAAAAAATCACACATATAACTCAAAATAAACGAAAGAAAAAAGTGACTTGTCAGAGAGGTCATTTAGTGGTCTCTGGAGCCTGTGAAGCTTGCCGATGCTCGGGGAGATGATGCCTCCCAGCTGCAAGTAAGGCCTCCATCCTCAGACAATATGCACTTGTTCTGTTCATCCTTTGTAAACTTCCTCCAAAGAGTGTTTCAGATCAATATCATCCTATTAACTAAATCTTACTCAAAATCAGATAAAAGAAGGTACCTATCGTATCTGTATGAATCCTCATTATGTTCTTTACTTTTTTAACTTTTGCAAACTAAAATTTTTGAGGCAATACAACACTTAGATGATAGAAGTTGCCTAAGACAGATGGAAAAGGATGCTTAGAAAATAAAAGATACTATATAACTAAAAATTCAGATGGAAAATTTATTATAAGAAGTGTTACCCGTAATATCCCTTTATTAAATCACTTCCAGCATTGTTTACTATAACATGGCCACTTGGAAGCTCCCCCACCCGGAGAGGGAATATTTCTAGAAGTTTCAGCATATAACTCCTAAGGTTTCCTTAATTACTAAAGCCCATTGTGTTGTGATAGTTTCCATAAGGCCTATTACTTACAAGAGAGGGGAAACATGTTTGATTGTAATCAAGCAAAAGGAATTCTTTTATATTGCTAGATGGGTATCTAAAATGTTTGATTGTAGTGTAGGTCTGCATACCTTGCCAAGTGCCCAGTCATGTTCATAAGAGGTATTATATCAGCTGCTCGATAGCCAACCTCTAACTGGAACTTCATCCATGCATTCAACCTTTGATGAACACACTTTCAACGTAGCATCAAACATAGGTTAGATCATATCTAATTTACTGCTTCAAACAACATGTCCTATATAACATATTACATCCTTACAAAAGGTAAATCATGTGCAAATCAATATAGACTTATGCTTAACAAGAATGACATAGAATCTTTCGTACCTTAATTTCAATAGACAATCCGAAGACAGGTCTACCTGCATTGAAAGAATAACATCTCGTGTCCTTATTTGGACTTTAACTTCAGGGATATCTAGTATTGGAATTCGGTTGGAGTATTGATCATAACATGCAACATATATATCTGAAATGCATGAATGGGCCCTGATGAGGATAATAACATGGTAAGAATAACCAAGTCACCCTTATGAACTTTCAAGAAAGCCCCTTCAGATCTAGCCTAGATGAAGGTGTAAGTTCACTTGACAAATAGTGGAGCCGATATTTATCGAACAACCATAGCAATGGAAGACTTTGCAAAAGTTTCAAACTATAAATGCTAAACTCCAACCATCTAGGTAGGAAAACTACTTAGCTTTGAGTGCAGAAAAGTTAGTTCCCTCTCTCAAAGTATATTCACATATTCACATATTCACTTGATACACAGAGATACTAGGTAAAAAATAATAAGGCAATAGCTTTTGTCTAGCAAGTTTTAGAAAAGGACAAGTGATGTAAAAACTACATCCTTGACAGTTTGAGCAAGTTCCATCATTATAAATTCACCTACACCATCAGAATCAGAATCAGAATCAGAAAGACAGGAGAGTGATTATTTCTAAAACTTTTTCTAGCAATTCATTCTAAGACAGAAGGTTAATCATGAACATAAAATGGTAAGCGAAGTATGAATACCTAACAAGCAGAATCCTACTGAGAGGCAAGAAAATACAAAATTAACCAATTTTGACTGTTGATTTCATGATAGATTAGGGAAGAAGAAGGGTTAGAATTAAGGACTTTTAGGCTTCAGACCTAGTTTTCGGCACCCCATTAGCTTCATACCAATTTGTATTTTGCATGCATCTCTTAAATAAAATCTCAAATCAATGATTCATTTAATGAAAGTTAGGTTAATGTACATCATATTTATAGATTATAGATTTGGGAAACAACTGTCTCAATAAAGTAAAATTGTAAGCTAACAAAACTCTGACTTAAATAGACTTAAATATATCAAACTCCCAAACTAACTAAAAGAAAAAGAAATAAACTAAATTAAAAAACAACTCAACTACGCTGAAATGCAAACTAGATCTCCATCACACAAAGAATGCCAACGATGCAATCAAGCAGAATCTTCTATTATATGACGAAGAAATTAGTTAGTCAACTCTATCAAGGAGAATACTCAACCATATAGGCCAATGAAACAACTCTTAGAAAACCACTTATCTGTTAAAATAGAAGAAATATGGGACAAATTATCAATTCATAGCAGCAACTTTGTCTATCAATTTTGTACAACACACAAGAAACAAATAAATTATATTTCATCATGTGTCACGTCGACAACTTTGATCAGACAGTACAAACATAAGTTGTAGTTATACAAATATGGGTTCTATAAATAAATTGGAGTATTTGTGGCAATATCCAACACGTCCGACATGATGCAACATGAACATGGACATGAAATTTGAACTGTCCGTGCTTCCTAGGCTCAAAATATACTAGTTGCATACATCCTAATATCTCCAATAACTGAATAATTAGTTGCATCTTCTATGTTGTGGATTGGTTTTATAAAAAAAAAAGCACATCATCAATTCACACACGTAGCCAATAACAAAAGCGTATCATCAATTCACCAAATTTGTATGCAAGAATTTTTAAATTTTATTCTAAATTGGTGCGATTCCTGATTCAACTAAACCCTAAATTTAAAGAAAAAAGTAAAAAATTAGGGCAAGTTAAATAAATCAAAACATGGAGCATACCGAGATCCCAAACTTGGAACTTGATGTTGTTGTACTACACACCTGACCGCAGAATAACACCAAAAAATCACAATTAATCAAAAAATAATGTATTCATAAAGGACTCGTACTCGTGCGCTTGACGGAATCCTACACGACAATCCGCTCGATCGCTACGGCAATCCTCGACCACTGTCGAATGGAAGAGTGGACGAGAACGGATGGCGTAGGGGCCGAAGTGGTACCTCCAGAGGAAGATTAGGGCAATAACGAGAAGATGAGAAAGAATGGCCTGTCGGAGCATCGACCGCTCGTAGTCGCCGGCCCTTACCATTTGCGTGTCGGATCTGGGTGCAGATTTTGGGTTTCTATTCGTCGATATCCGAGATTGAGAGGGGAAGATAGAGAGAAAGAGGGGGAAGCTCGAGTAAAAATAGGGTAAGCTCTCGTGAGAGAGGGAAAGATAAAAATGAGTGCGGGAAGTTTTTCTTTTCATTTTGTAAGCTATCTCAATTTTGTATGATTCGTAACAGTTTTTAGCATTACAAAAATTATAAAAATAAAATAAATACAAAATTAAATTTTTAGTAACGGTTTTTAAGTCATTGTAACGGTTGTTATTGTTATAAGTGTGTCACGGTAATAACCGTTACTAATAGTAAAAAAATTGTGTTACAAATTGACTATTTTGGTGTAGTGTCTACCCACCTTAGAAAAATTTTGTTCACGAAATTTCAAATAACATAACTAGGCATGATTAAGAATATAGAAATGGCATGAATGATCAAAATCAGTTAGGCACGATCGTGAATAGAATCAAATTTAAGAAAATACCCTATTTGGCACGACCAGAAATATAATCAAAATGATCTATTCTTGACCAAAATCTATGCGTTATCAAAAATAGAATCGTAACCTAAACACAGTCAATAGTATAATTAAAAATTGATCATAACGTTATTTAGCACGACAGAAATTTGAAAATGGCACGATTAATAATGATCAAATTTATTTAGGCACGAAGTGGAATCAAAATTTACTCATAACAAATAGAAATGTTTTCTAGACATGATCATCTAAGCACGACCAAAATCAAAATTTTGGCATTATCAAAATATAGCTAAAATGCTATAGTCATGATCAAATTAGAATTAAAACCTAAGCATGATTAAAATTATCTGATTATGATCAAAATCATTTAGGCACGATGAAGAATAAAATCTAGATCATTTAAGCGCGATAAATGATAAAATCCTAAATCATTATTTACACATACACACACACACACACACACACACACACACACACACACACACACACACACACACACATATATATATATATATATATATATATATATATATATTATGAAAAGTATATATTATGAAAAGTCGACTTTATTCAAGTAAAAGGCGCAAAATACAGAAGCCTTTACAAGTAAGCACAGAATGCGACAAAAGACAAAATAAAAGAGAGCATGGAGCAAGTATCGCCCGCAACCCCGGGGGCAGTCATTCGAACAACGATGTCCAGAAACTGTCCGTAGAGTGTTTACAGAGCCTGCTGACTTTGTGAATCTGTCTGAGGACCTCCCTGTTCAGTTGAGTAGGGTTGTATTATCGGCCTTCTTATCTGAACTTATTCTAATTTTTCCACAAGACCCATATATATGCTGGCAGCTGCGACGATCTGGTGACCGTGAGAATAGCCCCAGATGTCCAAAAGATCGTTGAAGCCCCCAACCTCTCGATCCTGTCTGCATCTGCGTGATATGCGAGTCCACACCAGAGAAGCAAGGTCACCGGAATGCAGGACGTGATCAACTATTTTCGACTGGTGTGTTGTACATCAGTGACATTTCGAGGCTGAGCTGAAACCGATGGTGGTGAGTGTGTCGTCCGTGGGGAGCTTCTTTTGAAACACTCTCCAAATCTGCATGAACCATTCTTTAGGAATGCTTGACTGCCAGAATGAGGCGATGGTGGGGGAATGCACTCTGATGCCTCTTACGACTTACCTAGCCGAAGCGAGCATGAAGACATTATCGGACGTGGGGGACCACCTCAGCACGTCAGGGACGTTGTTGATTGTAACTCCGGATGCGGCCAGGTCCTCGACTGCCTCTAGGCCTAACCACTCTCTGACCCTGTCCCACCTCCACCCAAACTCGCCATCCCACAGGTCACTGATAATGCAATTGGGGAGGGGGGCTGTCTGGTCTGTGCTAGAATAGCGTCCCCTAACCAACGTTCGTGGAAAAGGGACGAGCCGCCATTGCCTAGCTGCAGACGAATAAGGGGCTCGGCGAGGTATCATCCGTAAAGAATGCGACGCCAGGCCGCTGAAGATCTGTTATTGGAGTCTGCAATCAAAGGGTAGGAGTACCGAAAATATCTAGCTTTCATGAACCGAGCCCAGATCGAGCTGCTCGTACGGAGCTTCCACCACAACTTCATGGAGCAGGCATCAACGATGTGGGACAATCTGTTGAAACCCAACCCTCCCTCTACGGTAGGATTGGTCATTATGTTCCAACTGGCCCAGTGATGCTTATCCTTGCCGTCGTTGTGTCCCCAAAAGAAGCTGGCGAAAAGGGACTCTAAAGAGGAGAGCACCTTCTTATGGGGAGAGCAGACGGCTAGGGTGTAAATGGGGATGGAAGAAAGGACATGCTGGATCAGAATTATCTTTCTGTACGACGATAGAGTCGCGTTGTGCCATCCCTCGATCTTTTTTCTAATTTTGCTCACTAGCCCTTCAAAGATACCTGCATTGGATCTACCATACACCAACATGCACCCTAAGTAGGAGAACGGAGGGTATGCAACAGAGCAGGAGGTGATGTTAGAGAGAGTAGTTGAGTAGTTCCTGTTAGCTTTATGGTGGGTGTAAATGACACTTTTATTGGACTTAACACGCTGACCGGAGCATCTAGTGTATCTCTCTAGCATTTTGTCGACCACCTCTACTGACCTAAAATTTCCAGAGGAGAAGATGAGGATGTTATCTGCGTAAGCCAGGTGGGTGATGATGGGGCATCCGGTGGTGGTGTGGAAGTGGTAGAACCGAGGAGTATCCACCATTCTGTTAAGGTTTCTGCTGAGCGCTTCTGCCGCGATGATGAAAATGGTGGAGGATAGAGGGTCTCCCTGTGTGACACCGCGGCTAGATGTGAAGAAGCCCTCGGCTTCCCCGTTGATGATAGTAGAGAACCAAGAATTACTGTTGGATCTGAAGGCGATGTTAATCCAAGTTTCTGAAAAGCCGAAGGCCCTGAACACCCATATCATGAATTGCCAGTCCAGGCGGTCATACACTTTCTCCACGTCTAGTTTGATGGCTATATTCCCTCCCATAGCCGGGAATTTCATGCACGTAATCATTTCTTGCGCCAGTAGGATGTTGTCTGTGATGTTCCGTCCCGAGACAAAACTGCTTTATTCTTCGGAAATAAGCTTGGGGAGAATACCGGACATGCGGTTAGCAATGATCTTCGATATAATTTTGTTGGAGAAGGTGCATAAGCTAATGGGACGGAAGTCTTTGAAAGTATCCGGTTTGTCCTTCTTGGGGATGGGGATGAGGTTGGCGCAGAAGATCGATCTAGGGTAACTCGCACCTTGAAAGAATGTGATTGCTGCCTCATGTAAGTTTGATTCGATGATATCCCAGCAAGATCTGAAGAAAATATCGGAGAATCCGTCAGGGCCGGGGGTGTCACGCCCCGATTCGGGAATCGTTCGCCTCCGCTTTGATTCATGCCGAATCGTTCGTCCTCGCTAAGGCGTGATGCCGTACAAGTCTGGAATTGCACTTGTACAAGGCGTGCTCGTGTTGCTTTTATAAAAGAGACATTTTTGAATAGAGATTCGCAGCGGATGATAAAGAAGTTTTGGCAACACAGATATGATCTGAAATAAGTTATTTATTGATATCTTTGAAATTACATTGCATAAACATAAGGCTCTCAAACAGCCGAGATGAAAGGCCAAACTTGGCTACAACTTGCAGAAATATTGAAATGAGATACAACTTGTTCCATACATCATATCCCTTTATTAATAATGCGGCAATAACCACCTTCAGCAAAATGCCTTCTTCTTCAAGTGGAAACTTCTAAATGTACGAAGCTTCTAAAGAGTCAGACAGCAAGCCTTCAGCGTCTATGATTATCCACTAGGTTCCCGGCACCTGTGGAGACGAGGGTCAGTAAATTGCCACATATGTACTGGTGAGCGGCCGTATCCAATCTCACCATAAATCAACAGTAGTAAAATTACATGAATGTTCACTATTGATTTGTATTCTTTCTATCTTGCCTTAGGGTCCATTAACAATTCATATATTTGATGAGAAATATAAGAAGCATACAGTGATGTTAGAAACATAAGCAATTCATGTTGTTCTAACATAAGCAGTTCATATTGATCACCAATTTGGTGAATCTTACCCACGGTCGGTAGCCATCCCTGTACATATTTATGAATACCACTTACTCTGCCTGTATAAGACAATGTTAGCTATGCTACCTGTCTATATGAAGGTCACTGGCGATACGCCATCTTGGACCGTCTTACTTGGTACAACGGCGCCCTTGCAGTGCTGGTAGCTAGCCCCACTGCAAGTCCCGTTTATCGATGCCAGTACGTCGGCATAATTCCTTGTTCCCCCTAGGACGAACCGGGTCCGTGGCCGCGGATTACCGTTCTGGGAACTACCTTGTATACAAGTTGTCCATGACCATGCATGCAATGCAACTTAACTAATAAGAGACATGACATGCATGATAATAGCATCTTCCACACATATTCGTAGTTCTTATTTCATCTTGCCATTTTTCCATCTTTCCATCTTACCAACTTGCCTTGAGCCATAGGCTCGTATATTCGTTTATCCAACCAAGGGACTATTCATTTGTAACCCATTCTTTCGAACCGAAGTTCGATATACTTACCGCCAAATACTTGGGTCTTTGCATCACCTGTTAAACAATTCATATAGCATACGAGCATCATTCGATTTGCAACATAAGCCTAGCCATGTGATAATTTATCTTTCATTATCTTTTCCGTATTATTACTACGCATCTTTTATTAAGCACCGAACGCAATAACAAGTCTACCATTGTTATGCGCGAAGATCAAGGATCGTAGAAGGATCAAAGCCACTCACTTGTTGGTGAATTGCCGAGAGAAAGAGGTCTTCCACGCAACGTCACCCTAGGTTCACCGCGTTAGCACCTGCATTGGCACCAACATCTGGTCAGCATACTTCTTCTCTTTCTCTCAGTTATTCGATATGAAATGCGTAGACGGTGAAAGTAAATCCATGAAAACATTCATCGAAAACAATCACGAAAATGCACACAAAAGCCAACAGCAAAAGCGACATCGAAAACCAGCAGGGCAACGGTCTCGGGGCAAGCGACTCTTATATAGAACTCTTCCCCCAAGACGCGCGCCACTGCATCTTGGGCATCATTTTAAAAGAGTCCAATCCATAACGAGGAAAGGATCTCAATTTATTATCCCGCGATCCTGGTAAAGTTTCCCAATTCTCATCCGACTCGGCCATTCGGCCGCTAGCCCGCACCGTGCTCCGCAACGGATTCAGGGCATTACATATTAATACACTAACAAAAAGTTTCGTCCTCGAAACTTAAACACAAACCCACCTAGGTCAAACAACGAAGGAAACTTTTCCTTCACATCCGCCTCAAGTTCCCATGTCGACTCTTCGACGGAATGATTTCGCCAAAGCACTCGAACCAAAGAAACAACTCGGTTCTGCAAGATTTTATCCTTCCTATCCAAGATCTGCACGGGTTCCTCCACATAAGACAAGTCAGCTCTTAGCCCTAGCGGACCGAAGTCTACCACATGGCTTGGATCGTGTATATACTTCCATAGTTGGGAAACATGGAAGATATCGTGCACTCCATCCAATGCCGGTGGCAACGCGATCAGATAGGCGACAGGGCCGACTCGCTTAAGAATTTCAAACGGGCCAACAAATCTCGGACTTTGCTTCCCTTTCGCACCGAATCGCATAACTCCGTGCATCGGTGACACCTTCAGAAATATGTGATCGCCCACCATAAATTCCAATGGTCGTCGATGAGTATCCGCATAACTCTTCTGCCGACTTTGTGCCACACGTAACTTCTCCCGAATCATGCGGACCTTCTCGACGGCCTGCTCCACCATCTCTGGACCAAGTACCTGTCGTTCACCGACTTCATCCCAACAAATCAGAGACCGACACTTTCGCCCGTACAATGCTTCATACGGAGCCATTTGTATACTTGACTGGTAACTATTGTTGTAGGCAAATTCTGCTAGCGGCAAGTGAGTATCCCAACTAGTCTTCAGATTAATAGCACAAAGCCGTAGCATGTCTTCAAGTATCTGATTCACCCTCTCGGTCTGGCCATCGGTTTGTGGATGGTATGCAGAACTAAATTTCAATTGTGTTCCCATGGCAGCTTGTAAACTGACCCAGAAGCGTGATACAAATCGCCCATCCCGATCCGACACTATTGATGCCGGCACTCCATGCAGTCGGACAATTTCATCCAAGTACAGCTGAGCCAACCGGTCGACGCTCCATGTGGTTTTCATTGCAAGAAAATGTGCAGATTTGGTTAATCGATCAACGATGACCCAAATTGCATCATTCCCCCGCTGCGTCTTCGGCAAGCCAACTATAAAATCCATGGTTATATGGTCCCATTTCCATTCTGGGATCGCGAGGTTCTGCATCTCCCCGCCAGGCCTCTGGTGTTCCACCTTGACTCGTTGACACGCTAAGCATCGCGAGACAAAGAGGGCCACATCTCGTTTCATGCCGTGCCACCAGAAGGTCGTACGCAAATCTTTATACATTTTTGTACTTCCCGGATGCAAGGAATACTTGGCATAGTGGGCCTCTGTCAAGATTTCTTTCCGGAGTTCTTCATCCTTCGGGACACATAGCCTCCCCTTGAGTCGCAATGATCCGTCCTCGTGCCTGGTGAAGTCGCTGGCTTCACCTTTTTCTACTATTATGCTAATCTTAATCAAGAACTCATCTGTCCTCTGTGCTGTCTTTATCTTTTCTAACAAACTCGGCTCAAGTTGAAGTTGAGCCAATTGTGCATTTCGGCCATGAATCTGGAGCTCAATTCCCATACTTTCTAATTCCTCCAGTATTCGTTTGTCAACACTGAGCGATCCTACAAAGTTCCGACTCAACGCGTCCGCCACCACATTGCCTTTTCCTGGGGTGTACGCGATCGTCAAGTCGTAGTCTTTTATAAGCTCCAACCAACGTCTTTGCCGCAAATTTAAATCTTTTTGAGTAAAGATGTACTTCAGGCTTTTATGATCGGTGAAGATCTCGCAAGCCACTCCATACAAGTAGTGCCTCCACAATTTCAGTGCAAACACTATCGCTGCCAATTCCAAATTATGCGTTGGATAATTTTTCTCGTGCGGCTTAAGCTGTCTCGAGGCATAAGATATCACTTTCCCTCTCTGAGTCAACACACATCCCAAACCCAATCTGGACGCATCGCTGTATATCTGGAATCCCTCGACGCCATCTGGAAGTGTAAGGATTGGGGCTGATACGAGACGTTGCTTCAGATTTTGAAAGCAAGACTCGCACTCATCAGTCCAATCGAATGCCACTCCCTTCTGGGTTAGCCGAGTTAAAGGTGCTGCCACTTTTGAAAAATCTTTGACAAACTTCCTGTAGTAGCCTGCCAAGCCGAGGAAACTTCGGATCTCGCTCGCCGACGTGGGTTGCTTCCAATCCACTACGGCTTCAATTTTCTTTGGGTCAACGGACACACCTTCTGCCGAGATAACGTGCCCTAGGAACGACACGCTACTCATCCAAAACTCACACTTGCTCAGCTTGGCATAGAGCTGATTGTCCCGTAGAGTCTGTAATACTATCCTCAAATGTTCTGCATGGTCTTCTCTGTTCTTCGAGTAGATTAGGATGTCGTCGATGAACACGACCGCAAATTTATCCAAAAAGGGCCGGAAGACTCTGTTCATCATATCCATGAAAGCGGCAGGGGCATTGGTCAGTCCGAAGGGCATGACCAAGAATTCATAGTGTCCGTATCTGGTTCGGAATGCGGACTTAGAAATGTCATCTGGTTTGATCTTTAACTGATGGTAGCCTGAGCGAAGATCAATCTTTGAAAATACAGACGCCCCTTGCAACTGATCGAAGAGGTCGTCTATTCGAGGCAACGGATACTGGTTCTGAATTGTAACTTTATTTAGCTCACGGTAGTCGATGCACAGCCGCATCGATCCATCTTTTTTCTTCACAAATAGCACCGGAGCACCCCATGGTGAGACACTGGGTCTGATGTATCCCCTGTCTAACAATTCTTGTAGTTGTACTTTGAGTTCCTTCAATTCAGCAGGCGCCATCCTGTATGGTGCCCTTGAGATCGGACGAGCGTCTGGAAATGTATCGATAGTAAATTTAATCTCTCGGTCCGGAGGCATTCCGGGTATCTCGTCAGGAAATACATCAGGAAATTCTGCCACGACTTCAGTGTTAGCTGAGTCTACACCATTCTTGCGTGTGTCTCGAACAGAAGCAAGGTACCCTTCGCAGCCCGAATGAAGCAATCGCCGGGCCGTAGTAGCTGAAATCACCATCGAAGCCTTCGCCGATGAACTGGCCGAGTAAGAGAATTCTGTTCCTCCAGGTAGGCGAAACATAACTCGCTTCTTCGCACAGTCAATCGTCGCACAACATGCACTTAACCAGTCCATTCCCAGAATGATATCAAAATCTTTCATATCAAGCTCGACTACATCTAATGGTAGCTTTCTCTCTCCGATACATATGTAACCATCCCTACATATCATGTTAGTAGGCATCTCCACTCCTGATGGAGTACTAATACTAAGATATACATCCAACATTGTCATTTTTATTTCATGTTCCTTAACATAGTCTTTAGATATAAAACTATGTGAAGCACCAGAATCAAATAAAGTACGTACAGGAATGCCATTAAATAACAATATACCTGTCACTACAGTATCTGATGCAAATACTTCATCCTGAGTCAATGCAAAGACTCGGCCCTGGGCACCGGGCCTCTGATTCTGTTGTGGCTGAGGAGGTCATGGTGCCTGTCCACGATTCTGTTGATATTGTTGGTGATGCTGCTGCCTCGGAGGGTTCTGGTTGCCCCTCCCTGGACAGTTGCGAGACATATGGCCGAATTGACCACACCTGTAGCATCCTCCCTCTAAGACCTTACAGTCGTTAGCAAAGTGCCCTTTGTTGTGGCACTTATTGCAGTACGGTCCAACCGGGTTGGGTCGATGATAGCCACCGTAATTCTGACGCTTTGGCGCCTCATATCTGCCACCGTTGTTCGGTCTCTTGTTATGCAAATTCTGTACCGACGCTTGTACTGGCACCGTCGCAGGATAGTGTGGGTCCAATTCCTTTGCGTGCTCATAAGACTCCTGAAAAGTCTTATATTTCTGAACCACAACTTGAGCCTTCAGAGCAGGCCTCAAGCCCTGCTCAAACCGACGAGCCTTAGATGCATCATCAGTAAACTTCGTGATCGCATACTGAGACAGTCTAGAAAACTCTGCTTCATACTCCTTCACCATCAAGTTTCCCTGTTCGAGCTTCTGGAACTCCAATTCCTTAGCTCGCTGCTCAGTCGAAGAGAAGTACTGAGCCAGAAATGCCTCGCGGAACATCAGCCAAGTAATTTTTGTTGTTCCATTCACTCCCGAAAGAATTCTTTTCTGACTTTGCCACCAGTAGTGTGCGTTGGAAACCAGCAGTAGTTTCATATACGAGACCCTCTTGGATCCAACAATACCCAAAGCTTCCAGGTGATCTTCCACTTCAACTAGCCAATCCATAGCAATGGTGGCTTCTTCTGTCCCTTTGAATTCCTTGCTGCAGATTTTCTTAAACTTTGTAATGTTGGCCACAGCAGTGGTTTTCTTAGCCGCCGGGGGTTCCTCTGCCTCCACTAGTTCGCTCTCTCGTGAGACTGGAGTACCTTGAGCCCCATTGTTCACCACTGTTCGGACCAATTGTTGCAGGGTATCTAGCTGCTTCTGTTGGGCCTCGAATTGCTTCGCGTTCTGCCTCTGCTGGCTCTCCATCATAGCCAGCATCCTCTCCATAGGGTCGGTTGAGGCTACCACCCTTGAGCTACTCGCGTTGTTTGTCGCACCCGCCTTTGTCATCTCTGTAAAACAGAGGAGCTTGTTAGTCTCATAATATATTTATGGACTTATTGTATGAAACATCTCATTTCGGGACATTTAAAACCAAAGTTGTTCGAGAAGCAATAAAGCTTGTGTCATTTTCGAAATCTTTAAAACCAAGAAATTCCCAAGGATGTAAAGCCGTGCTTTGATACCAAACTGTTACGCCCCGATTCGGGAATCGTTCGCCTCCGCTTTGATTCACGCCGAATCGTTCGTCCTCGCTAAGGCGTGATGCCGTACAAGTCTGGAATTGCACTTGTACAAGGCGTGCTCGTGTTGCTTTTATAAAAGAGACATTTTTGAATAAAGATTCGCAGTGGATGATAAAGAAGTTTTGGCAACACAGATATGATCTGAAATAAGTTCTTTATTGATATCTTTGAAATTACATTGCATAAACATAAGGCTCTCAAACAGCCGAGATGAAAGGCCAAACTTGGCTACAACTTGCAGAAATATTGAAATGAAATACAACTTGTTCCATACATCATATCCCTTTATTAATAATGCGGCAATAACCACCTTCAGCAAAATGCCTTCTTCTTCAAGTGGAAACTTCCAAATGTACGAAGCTTCTAAAGAGTCGGACAGCAAGCCTTCAGCGTCTATGATTATCCACTAGGTTCCCGGCACCTGTGGAGACGAGGGTCAGTACATTGCCACATATGTACTGGTGAGCGGCCGTAACCAATCTCACCATAAATCAACAGTAGTAAAATTACATGAATGTTCACTATTGATTTGTATTCTTTCTATCTTGCCTTAGGGTCCATTAACAATTCATATATTTGATGAGAAATATAAGAAGCATACAGTGATGTTAGAAACATAAGCAATTCATGTTGTTCTAACATAAGCAGTTCATATTGATCACCAATTTGGTGAATCTTACCCACGGTCGGTAGCCATCCCTGTACATATTTATGAATACCACTTACTCTGCCTGCATAAGATAATGTTAGCTATGCCACCTGTCTATATGAAGGTCACTGGCGACACGCCATCTTGGACCGTCTTACTTGGTACAACGGCGCCCTTGCAGTGCTGGTAGCTAGCCCCACTGCAAGTCCCGTTTACCGATGCCAGTACGTCGGCATAATTCCTTGTTCCCCCTAGGACGAACCGGGTCCGTGGCCGCGGATTACCGTTCTGGGAACTACCTTGTATACAAGTTGTCCATGACCATGCATGCAATACAACTTAACTAATAAGAGACATGACATGCATGATAATAGCATCTTTCACACATATTCGTAGTTCTCATTTCATCTTGCCATTTTCCCATCTTTCTATCTTACCAACTTGCCTTGAGCCATAGGCTCGTATATTCGTTTATCCAACCAAGGGACTATTCATTTGCAACCCATTCTTTCGAACCGAAGTTCGATATACTTACCGCCCAATACTTGGGTCTTTGCATCACCTGTTAAACAATTCATATAGCATACGAGCATCATTCGATTTGCAACATAAGCCTAGCCATGTGATAATTTATCTTTCATTATCTTTCCCGTATTATTACTAGGCATCTTTTATTAAGCACCGAACGCAATAACAAGTCTACCATTGTTATGCGCGAAGATCAAGGATCGTAGAAGGATCAAAGCCACTCACTTGTTGGTGAATTGCCGAGAGAAAGAGGTCTTCCATGCAACGTCACCCTAGGTTCACCGCGTTAGCACCTGTATTGGCACCAACATCTGGTCAGCATACTTCTTCTCTTTCTCTCAGTTATTCGATATGAAATGCGTAGACGGTGAAAGTAAATCCATGAAAACATTCATCGAAAACAATCACGAAAACGCACACAAAAGCCAACAGCAAAAGCGACATCGAAAACCAATAGGGCAACGGTCTCGGGGCAAGCGACTCTTATATAGAACTCTTCCCTCAAGACGCGCGCCACTGCATCTTGGGCATCATTTCAAAAGAGTCCAATCCATAACGAGGAAATGATCTCAATTTATTATCCCGCGATCCTGGTAAAGTTTCCCCAATTCTCATCCGACTCGGCCATTCGGCCGCTAGCCCGCACCGTGCTCCGCAACGGATTCAGGGCATTACAGGGGGCGCTGTGTTCGTTCAGGGCCCAAACTACGGACTTGACTTCCTCCACGAAAGGGGGTGTCAGCAGCTTAGCGTTATCTCTATCGTCGATCATGCGAGAAACCTTCGCCAAGAAATCCTCATCCTTAACGATGTCCTCTTTGGAGAACAAATGGGTGTAGTAATTGGCAGCGACTACTTGAATACTCCGTTGGTCTTTAAGTAACTGACCGCTCTCGTCGGTGATTTGATGCAGGTTAAGCTATTGTCTGCGCCCCTTGACGCAGGTGTGAAAGAAGCTTAAGTTTCTACCCCCTTCGGCGTCCCAGGTCAGCCTGGCTTTCTGCTTCCAGAATTCTGTCTCGACCTTCAACCGAAACTTGAGGAGCGCTCTGGTGAGGTTGAGGATTGTGCGAGCCTCCAGAGATCTGTCTATTGTGAAAAGGGTCTCTGCGTGGGTGACATCGTACTCGACCGTGCGAACAACCTGGAAAATGGTGCCAAAAGTGTCCTTGCTCCAGTTTGTGAGGGCTCTTCTGGTAGCGTTAAATTTGGCCGCCATACGGGTTAGGGGGTCAGGGTCGTCTGCTGAGCACCAGGCCATCGTCACAATGCTTCTGAATTGGAGGTGGTAGCTCCAGAAATTGAGGAACCGGAAGGACTTCTTAATCTGGTTCGAATTGTTCCTGATCTCAATGAGGAGGGGAGAGTGATCCGATTCTGTGGCGTTGAGGTGGAAGAGGTTGGATATGAGCCCCATGTTGTACCATCGGTTGTTGACCAGGGCTTGGTCCATAAGGGAGTATTGTCGCTGGGCGCCTTCCTGCATGTTACACCAGGTAAAAGTGTTGTCGGAGTATGGAAAAGGGGACATGTGGGCGTTGAAAATAAAACTATTGAAGTCATTTATAGCCGTCTGGGGGGAGGATGACCTCCCAACTTCTTATCTCTGCTGGAGATCGTGTTGAAGTCGCCGACATAGAGCCACGAGAGGTTGAAGAGGTTGAGGTGGGTGTCCATCAGGATATCCCAGAGCAGTTTACGTTCTGGGATGTCGCAGCTACCATGGACGGCAGATAAGAGGGAGTGGGACTGGAGTGTGCGATGTTCTACCTAGTAAGAGAGCGCCTATCTCGAATCGTGGACGGTAACGAACATGATCTCCGCAGCAAAAATGATCCAAATGTCGTTGCAACCCACAACAACGGATGGGAAACCGAGCTAGAGTTGGATGGATTTGATCTTTTTGTGTGTGATTTTGGCTTCAATGATAACTAAAATGTCAATCTTGTGGATTTTCTGGAGGCTGATTAATCTTCTCACGGTTGGTTTTTTCGCCAGACCCCTAACATTCCAAGATAGGATGTTAAGCATTGGAATTGTTGAGGGGGTTTGTTGAGTTTCGCGGCTGACCTCGTGGTCATGACCGTGGACTCTTGGTCGCACTTCTTCTTCTTATTGATGAGATTTTTAGTAGCTCTGGAGGGGGCCGCCTCTGTGTCTCCCTTCGCTACGAGTATGTTTTGTGAGGATTCTTCTGCTTCCTCTGTCGGATGGATGTATACCTCTCCTTCAATTTCTGCTAATACACAAAAGTGGTTATTCGGGATGAGGAGTCCGGCGTCCTTGGCTTGCTGGAATCTGGCCGCTGAGGCTTGGCCGATATTCGCCAGGGCATCCTCACTTACCTCTTAGTATTGAGGGATGATCTATCTGCGGTCGTGTGTGCTGATGGGTTCTTCGCTGTCTATTCAACCTCCTTGTCTCTGTCTGGGTGCTCCTCGATATTCTTTTCATTTAATGTTGTGAGTGTGGCATTGGCTGATGCACTCTTCTGCGCATCGTCCATTGTGGCTGCGTTGAGGATGTCGAATTTGTTGTTAAGGTTGATGGCTGGGGGATTGTAGGGGACAATAGATTTGCTCGTGGGGGTAGGGGGACTGGGGCTAGGTGTTCCGATGTTTTCTTCGAAGTGCATGTAAGAGTTTGGAGGAGGGGAGGATCAGAGCTAGATCAGTTAGGTGATTCTCCTTTGAGGTGTTAGTCTTGCGGGACGCTTTCTTCTTCAGCTCCGGATGTGCCCTAAAGCAGTGCTTCGTGGTGTGCCCTCTCATCTGACAGTGCTTACAGAAGATGAAATTGTTGTCATATACCAGAGTTTGAGTGTACGTCTTCCCTTCGAGCTCGATCTGAATTTGAGTGGACGGGTCCTTGGACTGTCACGACTCGCACCCAGTATAAGGGCACGAGAAGTGGGTACGTCCAGCCTACGCCGTAGTGTCAATGGTAGAACATTGTTCTAGATCACAATCACAACTATCACAATATGATATACTCTCCAACGGAGGACAATCACATGACGATACAATCTCAATAACTAAACTAAAGGTAGATAATCAGCACGATGAAATAGATAAGAATCCACAAAGGGATACAACCAAAAGTAAAATAAGTCAATTATATTAACAACTAAAAAATTTCAATATCTAAAATAAAATAGATCTCCAAGACAACAAGAAATAAGGAAACAAAACTCTAAACCTCTACTCCAAGCTCTACTAGTGTCCTCTAGGCTAGCTGTGATCCTCCAAGTTACCTGTAAAAATTTATCAATAGGACCAACCAGGACAGGAACGAATACATATCTCTCACATAGTTCATATCATGACAGGAAATGTAAATCATGTTATAGAATAAAGTACATGAAAACTGTAAGAATAAACATGAAGAAAGACAGAATTTGATAACATAAAATATTTAGGTATGGTAATAGAGAACTGTAAGTGACTAGTGATTTAGCGTACAAGATAGACATGTGAACGACTTAATTTTTACATGACTATACTACAGAGTTTATACATGATTATACTACTTTGGAATTGTTCACATGACTATTTCTACTCCCCCGTATCCCAATCAATACACAAGGATCTAGATAGGTTATGTTATTGTACATGAAAGTTTATACATGAAGCTCATGAGATCATGAGAGTACATGACAGCACATGAGTGTACATAAATAATAAGAGTCCATGAAATACATGATGTTCATGAAAAGCACATGACGTGATGTATTCGATGCATCCGAGGAGGATAACATCTCATGTAAAGATCCATATAGTACTAATCCGTGATAACATCGTGTCATCATAAAGTAAATTAGTCTATAACAAGAATATAATTCCTAGCATGTATGAAACGGTCAGAGAATATACTCGCCTGATATCCTGACTGTCTAATGAGAATACGAGTCCGAACTGGAGTATCAAAGTCCTATTTAATGCAACCACAGGTTACAAAGTGTCTAATATAAAATAAAAGTAATCTACAATGCATGCTATATGATTCTAGGTCATTCTAGGTCAAAGCCAACTCTTGGTCAACCATTCTAGTCAAACTAGGTCAAAGTCAACCCTTGGTCAACCATTCTGGTCAAACTAGGTCAAACCTAAGCCAACTAGTCAATTAGTCTAAGTTTAGATCAAACTTAAGTTATCTAACCATTTCAAGCCCATTTGAGTCGATTTGGATCAAGTTTGACCCAAAGTTGACTTTTGTCAACTTGGTCAACTTGCTAGTTAACTTGGCCAAGTTAGGCCCATTGGGTCAATCCTAAACTTACTCACTAATCCATAGGCTATATCTAATAGCAAAATCACAAATATATATATATATATATATATATATATATATATATATATATATAAAGAAAACATCCTCATTTTATTCCGTAAAGGCTCAAAATGCCGAAGCCTGTACAAGTATACCCATAAGCACAAAAGGCCGACGCCTATACAAGTATACCAACAAAACACAAAAGCAAACTGGGGCCTAGCGAGGATAGGCACCCTAGGACTAGTTTGGCCTTGCGAGCAGGAGTCCCTGATCTTCTGGCACTGCCTGATCACCTTGCGAATGATCGTTTCTGCGTTGTACTTGTGGCCTTCGTACCTCGCCTTATTACGTTTCTTCCATAATACCCATGTAGTGGCAGCCGCTACGATCTTGTGACCTTGGGAGGCGTAAGCCCACCTAGTTAATAGGTCGATGAAGCTCCCGTCCTCCTGATCCTATTTGCAATGCTGGGATAGCGCTGTCTAGACCTGTACCGGAAGATCCCCCTGGCAGAAAATATGGTCAATGGTTTCCGTCTGGCGCTCTGAGCAATAATTGCATGCAGAGGCTAAGTTGAATCCAATGGTGTACAAAATGTCGTCGGTCGGTAGCTTATTTCTTATGGTTCTCCAAATTAGGATGGACCACTTCTTAGGGATGCACGTCTGCCAGAAGGCAGCGACGATCGGTGAAGGCGTCCCACGACCGCGAGCCACTTGTCTGGCTGAACGAACAGAGAATTTTCCTATCGGGCTGGCCGACCATTGTAGCTCGTCTGCATCTGAGCTGATCTTCAGACCATGACGATGTATGCAATCTACCGCTTCATCTCCGGTCCAATCGCGGATCTTGTCCCAATTCCATTCGTTTTCGGGCGCATCCCATAGGTCCCTGATCCGGCTATTCCTCGAGGCCTCCAGAAGTCAGGGAAGCGGGGATTCTCCTGTCCAGCATTCTAGGAAGGTAGAGGACTCTCCGTTTCCTAGACGGAGACGAATTATCGGTTCTGCAATAGTGTGCCCAGTAATGATGTGCCGCCATGAGACGGAGGATCTGCTGTTGGCGATCGCCTATGACGGGTGAATGTGCTTGAAGTATCTGGCCTTCATGAATCTCGTCCATAAATTCCTACTCGTACGGAGCTTCCACTACAGCTTCATCGCGAAGGCATCAAAGATGTTAGATAGTTTGGCGAAGCCTAAGCCCCCGTCTTCAGTTGGTTTGGCCATGGTGTCCCAGCTCGCCCAATTGTGCTTGACGTGGCCCTCACTATGCCCCCAAAAGAAGTTGCTGAGGATGCTTTCGATCGTAGTAAGCACCTTCTTGGGGGGGGAGAGCATGCGGCAAGGGTGTATATGGGGATGGATGTGAGGACGTATTTGATGAGTATCATCTTACCACCCGGAGATAGAGTGGCATTGTGCCACCCTTCCAGTTTCTTCCTGATTTTGTTAATGAGATCCTCGAAGATTTTGGCGTTGGATTTGCCGTACACGATGGGGCATCCGAGATAATGAAACGGGGGGTGACTAATGGAGAACGAGGTGATATTGGAGATACTGGCTGCGTTTTCCCGCCTGATGTTGTGGTGGGCGTAGATGACACTCTTATTAGGGTTGATCTTCTGCCCGGAGAAAGAGGCATATCTTTGAAGGGTGTTGTGGACCACATCTACCGATCCGACGTCTCCTGAGGTGAAAATGAGGATGTCATCCGCATAAGCCAGGTGAGTGATGATCGGGCAGCCGCTGGTGGTGTGAAAGTGTTGGAAGTTAGGTGTGCTGGTCATCTTGTTCAGATTTTTGCTCAAGGCATCCGCTGCAATGATGAATATGGTGGATGAAAGAGGGTCTTCTTGCCTGATGCCGCGACTCGATTTGAAGAATCCATCGGCTTGACCGTTGATCACTGTTGAGAACCACGAGTTGCTGATTGATCTCCAGATGATATTGGTCCAGGATTTCGAAAAGCCAAACCCCCTGAGGACCCAAATCATGAATTGCCAGTCCAGCCTGTCATAAGCTTTTTTTATGTCCAGTTTGATAGCGATGTTGCCACCTCTAGCGGGAAGTTTCATGCAGGTGCTTAACTCTTACGCTAGCATGATGTTATCCTGGATGTTTCTGCCTTTGACGAAGCCGCTTTGTTCCTCAGATATGATCTTGGAAAGTAAGTCAGACATGCGGGATGCGATGATCTTGGAGATGATCTTGTTGGTGAAGGTACATAGACTGATGGGTCGAAAGTCACGGAAAGTCTCAAGGTTGTCCTTTTTCGGAATGAGGATCAGGTTGGCGGAAGATATGGCTCAAGGGTAAGTAGCTCCCTGGAAGAAGGTCGTAGCCGCTTCATGGATGTCCTTCTTGACAATATCCCAACACTCTCTAAAGAAGACCCCCGAGAATCCGTTGTAGAAGCATGGAAAATTTTCAGCAAATATAAGCTCCATGCGCCCAAGTCAAGAGCAGCTCCATGCGCCCAGTCAGTATGATTCCATGCACCCACTGGATGAAGCTCCATGTGCCCAGTCAGAGTAACTCCATGCGCCCAGTCAAGTGTAGCTCCATGCGCCCAAGACTAGCTCCTCCGAAAGGAGGGCGCATAGCCTGAGACATGGCTATGCGCCCAAGCCTGACTCAGTCAAAGCCACGATCAAAACGTTCACCAAAGCGTATGGCTACGTCAGTCTCTACGAGCAGTCGTGCACCGAAGCATGCAGCAACGTCAACACCACGACCAATCCACGATCTCGCAGCCTGTATGCGCCTATACCCTATGCGTCCAAAGCAGGACTATGCGCCTACATAAGAACCAGCGTGTTCCCTCACATAGGCGCATAACACCATTCCAGCTCAAGAACGACTATAAAAGGGGGACTTCTTCCCTCTTCAAACATAGATAACGGAGAGCATTTTCAAGATCCAAATTGCTGCACTTCTTGCCAGTGAGTCGAGAGTTAGCAATTTTCTTAGGTTTTCTCCCAGTTTTGTAATCGGAGTGTCAATGGAGTAAAGGAGCAACTGCCGCTCGATCTCCATCGTCCCATTCCCTAGAATTCTTTTTTTTGTACTCGGGGATCCTTAGCACAGGATCTCTCAGGCGTACTCGATTTGTGGTGCCTTGCGCCAATAAAAAGAAAAGACAGCATTTTTTTCTTCTTTTTTTGTGTGTGTCCACAAAAATGGCGACTCTGCTGGGAACTACCTTTTCCTCTGACGAGAAGGTGGTGACGTAATCCGATACCAACAAAGTGGAGAGTACTCAGAAGATGCTGATCGTAAAATTCGATCAGCAGGCGTTCGAAGAGATCTCTCGAGGGATGGCTCTACTCCCTCAAAATCAGCGAAGCCAAACAAGTCTTGCAAGACTTGGCTTCCGAAGGATCGCTGCGCATATCCTGCTAGTGTCATAGCGGATATGCAGCTGGAGGACCCTGTCACCTGGGCGCAGGACTCTGCCACAGAAATCCCCCAAATGGAGAAGGCTCACACCATTCCGAGCTCTACTAGCCCAGTGACTTATTCCCTCCACAACCAATAACATAGTATTCAACACTCGAGACTTGGCAGAGGAAAACACTACGATGCCAAGGATCGGGGTATGCGGCACTCTAGCCGAACTCGACGAGGCTCACAAACAAAGGAGGCCAAACTGGAAGAAAACATCACTGCTCCACCAGGCATGCGCCCAAGGCCATACGCCCAAGGGAGTGTTTGGGCGCATATCCCCAACCAGAATACTTCTGCCTTCAACAGACTGGGCATTCAGAGTTATGCACCCAAGGCTATGCGCCCAGGCTTTCTGGATCCATACTATGCGCCCACATCAAGAAGGCTCAGGCATGCTATCCAGAAGCATGCGCCCAAAGCCAGTCTCCAAGGCCCATGCGCTCACAGCAAAAAGACAGGTCCCAACGCGTATAGCACGGGGCTGTCTTCAAGGACATCATAGAACTTAGGTGTGGGGGTTGCCCCTGCACATGAACTAAGTCTAGATGTGCCTACTCTCCTTACGAACCTACATGCAAAGCTCGACGATGCATGCAACATGGGTTGTAAGACAAAACTCCCTTCCGCTGACTTGCGCGACATGATAAATCATAAGCGTAAAACGAAGGAGAACATAACAATTCATAGTGCACTTCCGTGCGCTAATATTGTTATCAACTGTTGTTTCTCCAAAGTGACAAGAGTGCCTCAGAGGAAGTCCGTGTTTCGACGGCTGCACTTCTCTGACGACGAGAAGCCACTATGTGTTTCATCCAACATGGCTTCATGGGGTCCCCCTTACGGAAGCCCCAATCAAAGACGGTGGACCACCAACCCAACCTTCTCTCTTAGTTCCACGAGAAGGAGAAGACGAAGTCTACCAACAGGCAGCCAACGGGCTATCACATCTGAAGGAGTCTATATGGGCACTCGATCAAAGGCAAGATTTCGTATGGACGACGAAGATTCCCAAGCCGGGGGTAGCATTCCCTCAGAATCTGAAGCAGATGACCCCCACACTGGGGGTAGCCTTCCAGAGGACGATGATCCCTCTGAATCCGATGGCGACTACCTACCTCCTCTATCCGAAGATGAAGGACTTATCCACTCGGAGACAGACAGTATTTACACTATTTTTATCTCGTTTTACTGCTTTGATTTAGAGTTGTTATGAATTGAATATTGATTTTAGTTCATAGTTTGGTCTCCTTTGTGATACTTGCTATTGGGGGTCTGATCCTACTGGTTATGTTTGATCAGATTTAGTTGAGGAGCCCGAGGATCTTCCAGACCTTCTACTCGATGGTGACCACCCGGAGCATCAGGGTACTTAAGTGGATATTCTTTCTTTTACCTACTCTTTTCTGTACATATTCTTTTGTGGCGTTTAGCCACTGAGCACGCGTTTAACTCGTGTTTTGGACTTGACATTTGGCCCACTGGCTTAGACATGATTGTATACTTTTGAGACTGCTGATCATGTGTGACTTAGTCTTGCTAGGTCTTCATTTTGTATTACTAGCGTCATGATCATATATATACTATAGTTTGGGATGCTTTACTGTCTTATATGCCTGATGATCATATCCTTGTACATTACTTGCTTGCCTGTGATTGAGATATCTAGGAATCACTTGACCTAGGATCGACTATTGGTTTATGGTTGTAACCTCCATCTATATAGCTCATACATTATTTCGGGGTACTAGAGTACTTTGGTATACGTAGCTGGCCTAGTCCGTCCCTACCTACCGGTATTCTGGTTCTGGGGCGTGATACATTTAGCTGAAGTCCCACGGTTCCCAACCAAATTCAATATTATAGGCCCAAACTCTAACAATTACCTAGGCTCAAACACTAAAATATGTTAGCCTCAATCTTAAGCTAAAACTATAAGAAAGAAAGGACAAGAAGAAAAAGAGAAAAAAATGTCACTTGCTTTCACAGACGTTCAATGAATCACTAGAGAATCGGATGGTGGCATGCGGTCGAGAAGGACGTCGAGCACGGTTGATATGGTGAACCTGCTCCTGGCGGAAGAAGGATCAGCGGTAAATCTGTGTCAGATCAGGAGCTCCGAGTCGGAGTGGCTTCGAAAAAATAGACGAAGATCGTAAGAGAAGTGTAGATAGCGGATCTCGATGTCGAAGACCCACACAGTGGGACTCTCGAGTATACAATGGATCGATTGGCGTACTAGGAAGTAGATTTGGTGGATCCATAGGATGGTAAGAGGCATCATCGACAAAATAGATTACGGTCGACAATGACCAGAAGGCGGAGCTGTGGGTAGAGCTTGGCCCAGACGGGGTTATATGAGGTCGGGTGTCGACCACGATTGCGCTCACGCAGAAGGTGACCAGAAGAGACGGACTCAGCAGTTCTCACAATGACTAGAAGGGCAGGGACTAGTTAGATGCGAGAACAACATCGATACTGTGGAAGAGACAGCTCTGGTAACTTCTCGAGGAGAGCCAGATCACAAGCAGAGCAGCAGAACTCTAGTGTTAACCTTATTTATGACGACGGTAAGGTCGGTATCGACTCCAGCCAGGGGAAAATTAGACAGAGAGGGCGATCGTGACGGGTTGGTAAGGCCAGATCTCGAGCATAGTTCCGACGAAGCTAAAATCGGTATCAATGGTGGAGTCGATGTATCGTGTCCTTGGGGTCAGACCCGATGACACAAAATTTTCCTTTAGATTCGTTAAATGTGTCATACCGGACACAAAAGGTATTTGGGGAAATTTTGGTTGTAATTTATAGTGTATTGATGCAAGTGCAGTAGACTTTTATAGGACACGAGTAAATCAATAAAATTGGACACATGGGGTCAGACCGGAGGTCGATGCGGCTGAGACGAGACATTGGATTTGAACACCGACAAAAGACATAAAATTTGAGGTTTTAGAAAAATGGGTTTGGACTTTGGGATGCTGGGCTTAGAAAATGATTGTAAATGATAATAAGTAGAAAGTAGGGGATATTATTGTTGGGAAAGAAACGCGGAAACCTTTCCCCAAACCGGAGAGTACCTACGAGAGGACCGAGCAATACAACGCACGAACCCAAAAACAAACACACAAAATAATCCACGCAGACACAGAGAATTTTTGACGTGGAAACCCTTGCGGGAAAAAACCACGGGACGATCGGAGTCCAACCCTGAGAAGCCTCCACTAATGGAATAGAAGAATTACACCCTCTACAAACTCCTCCCGATCCAAATCGGATCCCCACAACACTCAGAGATAAGAACAATGATTACAAGGCTACGAAGAGCGAGAACGACGAGTAGAGATTACCCGAACACGATCTCCTTCGAACAGCGACCTTCAATCCTCCGTCTTCTTCTCCGAAGTTGTAATGGCACTCTTGCCTCCTTCCTCTTTCAAACTTGTGTTGTCCAATGCGTTGCGATCATACGATAATGAATTAGGGTTGAGAAAACTCAACTTAACTCCCTAATCCTGCAACCAACCTGAACCGTTGGATTAGATCCAATGATGAAAACTCATCCTGAAATTCGCTTCAGCCCCCGACGACACAGAGTTCGGCCAGAACTCTGTGTGGGGCAACCAGCACCTACTGGCCAAACCCTGGAACGGCCAGACCAAGTTCGGCCAGAACTCGGCCTGGGACCGAGTTCGGGCCGAACTCGGATCCCCTGCTTCCAGCAGCTCCAGCAGCAGCAGCAGCAACTCCGTCACCTACTTCCCGAGCTTCTCCGACATCGGACGGCGCTCGTCGCACTCCGGGGTCTTCTCCACATAGGTTGGGAACCCCACCCACTCCAACAAATCTCCCCCTTCACAACTATGGGGAGGATGTCGTCATCCCGACGACCTGCCTGCAGTACTCAAACTTCCCCCTTGGTAGAATCTTCGTGAACATATCAGCTCCGTTGTCATCTGTATGCACCTTCTTAAGTTCCGCGTCCTTCTTCTCAACCACATCCCATATCCAATGATACCGGGTCTCGATGTGCTTGGACCGGCTATGAAACGTCTGATTCTTCACAAGGTGGATCGCACTCTGACTGTCGCAAAGCAAAGTATACTGCTCTTACTTCAGTCCCATTTCCTGCAGCAGCTTCTTCATCCACAACAGCTCCTTGCAAGCCTCCGTCGTCACAATGTACTCTGCCTCTGTCGTCGACAAGGCAACACACTTCTGCAACCGCGACTGCCACGATACTGCTCCTCCCGCAAACATCATCACGTAGCCCGGAGTCGATCGCCTCGTGTCTACATCTCCAGCCATATCAGCGTCAGTATACCCAACCAGCTTCGGCTCGTTACCACCAAAGGAAAGTCTCCAACCAGCAGTGCCCTGAAGATATCGTAGAATCCACTTGACCGCACTCCAATGTACCCTTCCAGGATTTGAAAGATACTTGCTAATCGTACCAACTGCATGAGCAATATCTGGCCTCGTACACACCATAGCATACATCAGGCTTCCCACAGCTGAGGCATATGGAACCCGCTCCATATCTTTCTTTTCGTCCTCGGTAGATGGACATTGTTCCTCAATGAGCTTAAAGTGAGCCGCGAGGGGGGAACTCACTTTCTTCGACCCGTCCATCCCGAAACGCTGAAGTACCCGGTGAATGTACTTCTTTTGGGACAAGTGTAGCAGCTTGGACTCTCTCTCTCGGCTGATCTCCATCCCAAGAATAGTCTTCGCTGCGTCCAAATCCTTCATAGAGAAGGCCGCGCCCAGTTGGCGCTTCAACTCCGCTATTCTAGTGGCATTCCGACTCACTAATAGCATATCATCAACATAGAGCAATAAGATGATAAAATCATCATCGACAAAATACCTCACAAATGCACAATGATCCGACGTCGTCCGTGCATAACCATGCTCCCCCATAAACGACTCGAACTTCCTGTACCACTGCCTCGGAGCCTGCTTCAGACCATACAAGCTCTTCCTCAACCGGCAGACCAAATGTGACTTGCCCTTCTCACAGAATCCCTCCGGCTGCTCCATGTACAACTCCTCCTCAAGTTCACCGTGGAGGAATGCCGTCTTCACGTCCATCTGCTCGACCTCCAAGTCAAAACTGGCTGCTAATGCTAGCACCACCCGGATAGACGAATGCTTGACGACAGGTGAAAAGATCTCATCATAATCCACGCCTTTCCGCTGACCGTAGCCTTTGACTACCAGCCTCGCTTTGTATCGAGGGCGAGTAGCATCTTCCGTCTGCTTCACTCTGAACACCCATCGATTCTTCAAAGCCTTCTTGCCCTTTGGCAACCGTACCAGATCATAAGTGGAATTGGTGTGCAAGGAACTCATCTCCTCCTGCATAGCCACCATCCACTCCTGCATGTGTTCGTCTTCCATAGCCTCTGCAAAACTTTCGGGCTCCCCCCCGTCAGTCAATAGCACATACTCATCCGGTGAGTATCTCGTAGATGGTCGACGATCCCTGTCACTCCTTCTCAGTGGAGCCACTGGTGCTGGCTGTATACCGACAGCCTCCGCCCCTTCAGGAACTACCTCTCCGGCATGCTCATCCTCCTGAGGGACACCCTGACCACTATCAGCAGGCTGATGATCAAGGTTGGGAGCAACTCCATGTACCGGCTCCCCCATAACTGGATCCTCTGCGATGTCCTCTGGAAACTGCTCGAAGCGAAATGACTCTAACTCAGGCAATTCCTCAGCCTCAGAAGGTGTCTCGGAATCCTGAGTGTTGGTCATGGTCTGATCCTCGACGAACACCACGTCCCTGCTTCTGTAGAGCTTTCCTTCCACTGGGTCGTAGAGTCTATAGACAAACTCATCCCGACCGTAGCTGACAAAGACGCATCGCCTCGTCTTCGGCTCAAGTTTGGTCCTCTCGTCCTTCGGTACATGCACGAAGGCTTTACAACCAAACACCCGCAGGTGATTGTATGACGGCTCTTTGCCGTACCATACTTTATCAGGCACATCACCCTGCAAAGGAGCACTAGGAGACAAATTAATAATATAAGCAGCTGTGAGAAGAGCCTCACCCCAATAACTGCCCGGCAAGTTTACTTCTGACAGCAAACACCGCACCCTCTCCATCAGTGTCCTGTTCATGCGCTCCGCTACACCATTGAGCTGAGGTATCTTTGGCGGAGTCTTCTGGTGTCGTATCCCTTGCTCTCTGCAATACGCATCAAAGGGACCGATGTATTCGCCGCCATTGTCGGACCGAACACACAACAACTTCTTGCCCGTCTCCCTTTCAACAGAGGCCTGAAACTCCTTGAAAGTAGGCAGCACCTGATCCTTGGTCTTTAAGGCATAGACCCAAACCTTCCTGGAACAGTCATCAATAAAAGTCATAAAATAAGAAGCACCACCAAGAGATTTTACCTTCATAGGACCGCAGACATCCGAGTGAATCAACTCGAGCAACGCCGGCTTCCTCGAACTTGGGTGACTTTGGAAAGACACCCTATTTTGCTTTCCAGCTAAACAGTGCGTACATTTCTCCAACTTTGTAGACTTGAGCCCCGGAATCACTTTCCTGTTCACCAAGTAGCTCATTCCCTTCTCGCTGATATGGCCGAGCCGCCTGTGCCACAACTCGGTAGACGCATCACTGACTGCGTTCACCTCCTGTGCCCCCTCTGCGCTCCCCTCCATATAGTAGAGACCGGACTTCTTGCTTCCTCTGGCAATCACCATCGAACCTCTGGAAAGTTTCCACTGACTATTCCCGAAGAGACTGAAGAATCCCTCGTCATCCAACCTTCCAACCGACACCAGGTTGAAACGGATATCAGGGACATGACGAACATCCTTGAGAACAAGAACCGCACCCGTCTTCGTTCTCAAATGCACATCTCCAACGGCAACAGCCTTCGACACATCTCCGTTGCCCATCTTCAACACGCCACAGTCGCCTGTCGTGTAAGTGGCAAACAGTGCCCTATTGTGAGATACATGTGCTGAAGCCCCTGAGTCCACCAGCCAAGAATTGTCATCGCAGGCGACGTTAGTAATGACCTCATCACCTACGACGATCACATCGCCTCCATGCACCGAGGCCGCCGCTGTAGTGTTCTCTTCTTGCTTCCCCTTGTCGCCCTTATTCTCTCTCTTCCAAGCGAAACAATTCCGCTTGATATGGCCCTTCTTACCGCAATGGTAACACTCTGAGTCCTCGTAACGACCCTTGGACTTCCCCCTGCTCTTGTCTCTGCCACCACCTGGACCCCTGCTTTTGCCCCTTCCGCGGCTCTCTGAAACAAGTACCTCTGAGTGGTGGGATGTGGATGAAGTGCCCTGAGAACGTCTCCGCATCTCTTCATTCAACACCCCGCTCTTGGCAAACTCCAGACTGACCACGCCCTCTGGAGCAGAAGCGATCATAGATACTCGTACGGTCTCCCACGAGTCTGGCAATGTACACAGCAGCCACAGTCCCTGAACTTCGTCGTCGAACTTGACTCCCATAGAAGATAGCTGGTCAACCACACCCTGAAAATCACTCAAGTGATCCGTAATAGACGCCCCATCTTTGTACCGCAGACCCATCATCGTCCGGATCAGGAACAACTTGTTTACCTCGGTCTTCTTCGCGTACAAAGATTCCAGCTTATCCCATAACGTCTTCGCGTGCTCAATATTGGCAACGTGGTTATACACGTTCTTATCAACAAACTGCCGTATGTACCCACACACCTGTATATGCTCGAATGTCCAGTCCTCCTCGAATTTATCACTGGGCTTCTCGGATGCAAACACGGGTAGATGCAGCTTCTTGACAAATAGCAAATCCTTCATCTTGCTCCGCCAATAATGATAGTTTGTGCCATTAAGGTTCACCATGCGCACCGGCTTCGCGTCCATCTCTCCTCTCTGGTTCCTCTGTCAACTCCTGATACCCTTTGAACCCAAAGCTCTGATACCACTCTGTTGGGAAAGAAACGCGGAAACCTTTCCCCAAACCGGAGAGTACCTGTGAGAGGACCGAGCAATACAATGCACGAACCCAAAAACAAACACACAAAACAATCCACGCAGACACAGAGAATTTTTGACGTGGAAATCCTTGCGGAAAAAAACTACGGGACGATCGGAGTCCAACCCTGAGAAGCCTCCACTAATGGAATAGAAGAATTACACCCTCTACAAACTCCTCCCGATCCAAATCGGATCCCCACAACACTCAGAGATAAGAACAATGATTACAAGGCTACGAAGAGCGAGAACGACGAGTAGAGATTACCCGAACACGATCTCCTTCGAACAGCGACCTTCAATCCTCCGTCTTCTTCTCCGAAGTTGTAATGGCACTCTTGCCTCCTTCCTCTCTCAAACTTGTGTTGTCCAATGCGTTGCGATCATACGATAATGAATTAGGGTTGAGAAAACTCAACTTAACTCCCTAATTCCGCAACCAACCTGAACCGTTGGATTAGATCCAATGATGAAAACTCATCCTGAAATTCGCTTCAGCCTCCGACGACACAGAGTTCGGCCAGAACTCTGTGTGGGGCAACCAGCACCTACTGGCCAAACCCTGGAACGGCCAGACCGAGTTCGGCCAGAACTCGGCCGGGGACCGAGTTCGGGCCGAACTCGGATCCCCTGCTTCCAGCAGCTCCAGCAGCAGCAGCAGCAACTCCGTCACCTACTTCCCGAGCTTCTCCGACATCGGACGACGCTCGTCGCACTCCGGGGTCTTCTCCACATAGGTTGGGAACCCCACCCACTCCAACAATTATAGGGTTAGGGATGAATAATCTAGAGGTTTAATTAACACATGCTAATTGAGGTTAGGAGAAAATAATCTAGAAATATTCCAAAAAGCTTCTAAAAATATTCTCCATGCTTAATTAAGCACATGCTTAACTAAAGCCACACTTAATTAACTAATTCTAGAAGGCTCTACCTTAACCATGGCTAACTATTTACTAAAGCTACCACTCACTCTTCACTAATTATGAAATCATCATTGCCTCTTCACTTATTACAAAATCATTTTTTTCTCCATCATTACCCAAAAGTAATAATATCTAAATAATAAAATTCAGAAAAATTAGGAATTTGGAAAAAATAATAGCTGCAATAGGAAGTTTGAAAATAGGGGGTTACATATCTACCAACCGTAGAAAATATTCATACTCAAAATTTCAAATATCACGACTAGGCACGACTAAGAATAGTCAACATCTAAGTACGATGAAGAATAAAATCAAAATCATTCAAGCACAATCAAGGATAGAATCAAATCTAGTTACGATCAGTAATAGAATCATCTAGACATACAAAGTCATCTAGGCATGATCAAATACATATTCTAAGTCATCTATAGGATCAAGAATCAAAATTTAGGTACGATCTTAGTCGTGATCAAAAGTAAAATTGAAACCTATTAATATATTTTCATCGAAAATCTAATAATGATTACAAGGATAGGGAAAAAATCAATGATGATTTAAGAATAGAAAAGGTAAGGAAAAAGTCAAGGGTTTATTGAGGAGGCGTATAAGAATGGAATCTACTGAAATGAGGGATTAGTATAAAGGTACCAAATTAAATTGAAGTGAGAGAGCAAGGATTGGTGATTAGTGGAAAATCAATAATCATATGATAATAGGATGTAGTCTTTATAATATCCAAAAATCATATATATATCTGAAGCCACTTTGCCTAAAAATCATGCCCTACTAATATACATCTGGCTGCAGTGAACTCTTGGTTCCATGACAAATAATAACAAGTTACCGAATATTTTATCAACTTAATCAATTTTGAAATAATATTGACGGAACAACTCAAGGAATCAAAGGATGATGTATTTAGTACATAGTCTTAATAATATTCAAAAACCTATGCCTACCTAAAATTTCCTCAACTTAGAGCCCGTGCCTTGCCAATGCACAGCTGGTTGAAGTGAACCCGTAGTTTTCATGATTCAGATAAATGGCTGCAGTACACATCTGCCTCGCCAAAGTAGGTTACCGAATATTCTCTCAACTTCAACCATAGGAATTTGAAAGAAAAATTCAAGCAAGTTCCAAATTACCAAAGAAGATTAATCATGATAGGAAGATATCTAGTATAAGTAATTATTCTTCAAGTGTATATATCATTTATTGAGAATCAAGCAATCGAACAGGAGGAAAGAACTATTAAGGATTGATTTATGCCAGAGGAGTATTTGTTCTTAGTAATAGTCAAGTATTGAGGACAGAAATTTATAGACCTTGGATTTGATCAAAAATTAACTTTGGATTAATATATGGATAATTATGTTGGGCTCAAAACTTAATAAGTGGAAGTAATATTGTTGACTCTTGGAAGTAACTTAGGAATATATATATATATATATATATATATATATATATATATATATATATAATAATATATATATATATATATATATATATATATATATATATATATATATATATATATATATATATATATATATATATATATATATATATATATATATATATATATATATATATAATATATATATATATATATATATATATATATATATATATATATATATATATATATATATATATATATATATATTGGAATTATTTTAGAAAAATAATTTTGTATGGCCAATGGAAAATAAGCAAGTAATAACTAGTCTACAACTTCATGGTCCAACGAAAGTCAATTTGGAATTTAATAAGTTTTTGACAAAACCAACAAAGAAATTGAAATGGTATATATAATAGGGCTTGGTATAAAGGAGTCGAAACTCTAAAATAGCAATTGGACCTAGTCCCTAAAGAATTTATAAACTAATAGAGAGAGGAAATAAGATAATCCTTCAAAAATTATGGAACTAAAATCAGGACTCCATATCACTTTAGCCATTTATAGGACACTAAGAGATGTGATGAATTTAAATAATAGATAATTATTTGCAAACACAATATCGGTCTATGTTGTGATTGAGCATCATATCTTACATGCTCGAAATAGAACGACTATGCCTAGGTACTTTTGCAACATTGCACTAATTGCAAAGACTAGATCTGCATGGACCACTACTAAAATGTGTCACGTCCTGCGCTCGCATGATTGGATACGGGTTGCGTATGTCGCAAAATCAGTGGTAGTGAGCTATTCAAAATCACAATAGTCGCCAAATATTGATAATTATTGATCTTTGCTCAATCGCAAAAACTAATAAAGCAGTAAAGCAACCCAGCACACATATGATCACTACAGTCCACTATCATATTTAGTACATAATACATGTCCAATCTTCAGAGACAAATCCAATGAAGTAACCTTATACATAACACCTTTAATACATTATCTGCTACACAAAGATCCTATTATATATACAAATCCTCCAACGTCCTCATCTGATATGAAATGTCAACTATCCAATCAGGATGGGAGCAAAGTATATCTAGAACAATATATTAACACCAAATAATGCAGAGGAAATACAATACAATAATGAGCATGAACCGACCTAAAATACCAGAAGATAATAAATACTGAAACATGCAAAAGAAATAATTAAGACTCATGATTGAAATACCATTTTCGATATGTGAGTGCTAGTAAGCACATGAACAATCAGCCCAATGATATGTGCAGTGCAATAATTGAGGTATCAACAAAACCTAGCTAGTGATTTTAGGTTTGGTCACATACCTACTTAGTATTTCTCCTCCCTAAGTACTAGAATTAGAACAAGAACAATGAGCACATATACAAGTCCAATACGTGTCCAACATGAGTCATGACTACATGTATTATGTAAAGAGTCAAAGTCTTTGAGTACTTGGCTTATTTCTAAAGCTATTGGAGTTGCGGTCTAGTCCAAACCTAATTTATAATAATAAAAAATTCCATTATTGGATTCCTATATACTTCATGGAATTCTATTTGGTTTCATATATCCTAAAAGTATTAAAGAATAAGGAACCAAAATACGTATTCTATAATTTCATACCAAATAATAAGGTAGCTCCCTAAAGTTTCTTAGACCCATATTTACATACTAATTAAACCCACTATATATACCTATAAACACTACACCAAAAAGGAAAATTTGAAACATTTAGTAGTTTGGACTTTGGAATGGTGTATATGCATTCCTAGACCTTGAAACATTTGTTAACCGTCCCAAACTACTAAAATGTTCCTAAAGTTAATTTACTTAAAATTAAATTAAAATTTATTTTTTTGGAACTGTGAATAAATGTTGTTGTTTACCCTCAATCAAGTGTCCTAATCACATGATTGAGAAGAAAATCTTTCCAATTTATTCATTATAATCTCAATTCCCTTTTATCAATTTCATCCCCTCCAAATTTTTTTTTCTGATTCTCCCGCACAAAATTTTCATCTTTCCCTCTCTCTCTCTCTCTCTCTCGAGCTTCCTCCGGCCTCAAGCTGCTCCTTTTCCAAATTCCTCACATTTGTAGTTCAACTAGTAATATCTTTTTCTTCATCTATAATTTCTTCGCAATTGTGAATAAGATTTTCTTCTAATTCTCAATCCCTCAAAGTGTTATTATTCAAGGTTTTTCTTGTGCTGAATATTTGTTGTTGGAGGAGGAGGTGTTCGAGACGCAGATATCGCGTCCCTCAGATCAACGTGCCACATTTGAAGAACATATCGATCCCATCGATGCTCCACACTCGGGGAATGAATCAAACTTGAGGATCCCGCAGGACGAGGTCCTCGATGAGGAGGTAGTCGTCTGTTAGCGTTGCTAAGGAGAATCTGGTTCGTGCGAAAGGAATTTTTACAGGCAAGGAGGAACATCTCCATCGCCTCTTTAGTTTGTTCACACAATATGTTTGTTAAAATGCTTGAGTAGATTAAAATTGGTTAGCTTCTGCGATCATATTCATTTTGATGTGATAGAAACTTGCTTCACAATGATATTTGTTTAAGCTTATATTATGGAACAAGTTCAGGTTCATGCATAGTTGTTCTATTGCTCCACAACTTTTGCACTATGTTTTTCTTTAATATTTCATGCTAACTATTTTGTACACAATACTAGCCATCTACCCCAGATCAGTTTACGAAAATAGGAGCAAATTACCTCTGGTTACCATAGTTTATTATTACCGACTACCGAGGGGCCTTGTTGAGATTCTATTGGGTTAGGAGCTGTTAATAAATATTGGTCCCCCTGTTAAAGGAGGATGTTTATGCATAAGAACATATGCCACATTCCTTTCAGGTTTATCAGTTCCTTGCCAACTTAAGTTGTTCTTATCTTCTAACATTGTCGTTCTTCTAAATCACTGTAATACTTCTTCTTGAGTGCTACATCTCTGTGAGAGTTGCATTGCTTCTTCCATGCTAGCTTTTTTCACTCAATCTTGTCCAACATAATGCATGATGATGTTCCATACTTCCATTCTTGTCTCCGTTTCATGTATTCAGGCAATTTAGTTCAGTAACTTGGCATCTGGAAAGCTTCTTTTCGTTTTGTAGAGAAAATGGCAGGTTTATCTGGTCGTTGCTCCTAAAAAAAGATTAACTTAGAGAATATTTATAGAATTAAAGGTAGAGGAAGGATGGGGCTGTAGAAGCATAAATAAATTTCATAGACCAAGTCAAAGAAGTTGAGAGCTTTACACAAGTTAAACTGAGTCAGATTCAAACTTTACGCCAGTCAAACTGAGTCAGATTATTCAAACTTTATGCAGAGATCAAATAGAGTAATCTCTACACGAACTACTTTACACGAGAGCCATCCTCAATCCTTTACGCGAGAGACAGGCTGTCCACATCGCATTTAATACGCGTGATACTATTCTGACAGAATGATTTTCTGACAGTAAATTACACAGAAGCCGAGAAGATTTTTTTACACCAAACCCAACACTTGTCATTTAGTGTATAAATTGGCTACTTTACGCTCAAGAGACTACTTCTTTTACGCATAAAAGCTATCCGAGTTTTTACGCTCAAGGCTTTCGTGTGCGTAGAGTTTATTTGAGCTAATTATACGCTCAAGGCTACTTTTCAGTCACTTTACGCAGGAATTCTATTTTGGGTTGTTTTACGTCAAGTCTGCTACTTTATGCAAGAAGTCTATTTTTGGGTTATTTTACGCCCAATCTTTTCTGGCTATGTGAGAACGTAGTCTGTATACGTGGCTTTCATGCCACACTTATCGAAGAACGTGTGTACGTGCTCTCCCCATATTGCTGAAGTTGTGGGACACGTGTCACCATGCGTAAAGACCAAAGCTCTATATGGGATACGTGTCATCACGCGTAGAGGTTAGTTTTCATCGTGGATGACAGTTACTTGCGTAGAGACCCAATTATGTTGCTTTTTACGCACAGAGGGTCTAGTCTATAAATAGACTTATTTTTAACACAAAAGATCAAGAGAGAAGTAGATTCTGAGAAAACTCATACTTTCAGAGTGATATTCCCAGAAGCATTTCTTCAACTTTTTCTCAAGAACAGGGTGAAGCAAAGCAGAAAAGCATTCGACTGTGCCATCAGTGCCGTTGTGTCGATACCTTTCTGGTGACTTGGTTCTTCCGATTGTTCATCTTCCTCAAGCAGTTTTCTTCATCATCATCATATGGTCCAAGGAACAAAGTGATCGCTCTCAGATCAGACTTCCATAGCAATACTTTTCAGAAACAATTTGTACTTTTGTACTTTTTCTCAATTTTCTTTCAAAAGCCAATTTTAGGCATTTTGTTAAGTGAAACAAAATGGCGACTCTGCTGGGGACGACTTTCTCCTCTGACGAGAAAGCAATTTCTCAATATGATGATGTGTTGGTCGGATCGACAAAGAAGACTCTGGTTGTTCAATTCGACCAGACTGCTTACGAAGAAATGCTCCGAACTGGGGGTAGTACTCACTGCTCCAATGTTCAAAAATTGTAGAAGGTGCAAAAAGTTTAGATTCCTAAGTCCAAAGCATCCTCTGATCTTCCTACTGTCTCTGAAGGCAAGAGAATTCTTCCCACTCCTGTTGTGGAGGCTCCCGTCTGTGACGAGGCAGTCTCTACTTTAGTGATGCGCCCTGGGCGTAAAAATTAGTCTCTCGTCTATGACGTGGTAGACACCCAAGTTTTACACTCTGTGCGTAAAAATCAGTTTCCCGTCTGTGACGTGGTAGACACCCAAGTTTTATGCTCTGTACGTAAAAATCAGTCTTCCGTCTGTGACGTGATAGACACTCAAGTCTTGTGCTCTACGCATTGTAATGACCCGCTCCGCCCTAGCGGAACGTCGATTCAAATGGCAAGTGCAACGACTCAAATGAGCCATCGACCCGAAGAGTTGGCATCGATCTGATGAAGAATCGATGCAAGGCTTACATTGGCCCGTCAAGATGAATCCAGACTTAGACTTTCAAAGGCGCGCTCGAAGTATCGCTCGGCCGATGCGAACATCGCTAAGGTGGGTGGCTCCGATGAACCCGTCTTTGCTTAGCCTAGACACATAACAATATAGACACTATAGCTAGGATCGCTAGGCGATAACACCGCGCATGCTAATAAATAACTCAACGCACCTAGCTAAGGGAATAATCCTATCTCGTATGCTTGTATAGAATATGGAAAAGAACATGAAAAATGTGAGAACTCTCGCACCGCGCTCCACGCTCGTGCTAAGGCATGGGCTTACATTTTGAGTTCCTTATGCGTTCAACAATGAAACAATGAATGGATTACAACAATGAAACGGGAGGACTATCAACATAGTCGTTCCGAGTAGAGTATAGCAACATTGAAAGATTATGGGACCGATGGGTCGCCAAGGCGACTCCCGCACGGGGAGTTGCATAATGTGTAAATGAAAGAATGAATGGGTAAGTGAATGAATGAACCAACGAATGAAAGAATGAATATGTGAATGAATCAATGAACGAACAAACAAGTGAAAGAAAGAAAGAAAAGAATGAATGAATGAAAGATAAAGGAAGAAAAGAATGGTTAGCGACAGGTGTGACGGGCACGTGCAACGGGGCTCGCTACCCGCGCTGCACGGACGCCAACCTGGTCGATAACGTATTATGGATAAAGGTTAGCCTACGGCTCTGAGACAGCCGTTAAGTTAAAATGACAATAAAATACGAAATGGTCGTGGACGGACTCGTGCACGAGTGAAAGGGATTCCAAGGGCAACGAACGACGATTTCGTGGCCGGCCTAGGCGGAATCATGGCCTACGGGCGGACAGGTGTGCGGGCTTGGGCACATAACCAAACGTAGGGCCGGTACTTCAATAGTCTATCAAGGTGTACCAGCCATCACGCTTGATAGATAAGAATGCCAAAGGGGAAAATATCCAAAATGGCTGACATGCCAGCGACCGGTGCATATAGATTTAAGTGGGCTTTGCTGGTGGCAATCCACGTGCAAGTACTTGCATTGAAATCAAAGTAGTCTAAGTTAACTAAACAAAGCGCCTTCTGAACAGGCTTGAATATAACACCCCAAATAATTGAGAGAACTTCGTGCAAAGGAGTTAGAAAACACGCCTACGACACGCTAGGACCTGAGGCAGGGACACGCACTTGATATTGAAAGTTTATATGAATTGTTGACTAACTTGGTTTACTTTGGACAGGGAAGGCCAGACGGTAAGTATGGATAAGTAATGCATGTATTCCCATGCGAACACTCGAATTCGGTAACACGGGATAGGTTATGAAATATGCCATAAAACTGATCCTAAGGCAAGATTAGAAAGACTATGAATGATAGACGGTGCACAAAAGTAAATAGAACGTGTTTGGTAATGATAGCATTATGGGCGAGCTAGCCTCCCCACCAGTGCATAACAATGTACTGATAACCCCACAGTCTGCTTGCAGGATGCAGGAGACGCCAGCGGGTACGGAGCTTTCTTCGAACGTGCTAAGGCGCGGAGCTATCTCTGGAGCCTTGGAGCATTGCAAGGAGCTGGAGCACCATATACAGGACATAATGTATCGAAATATCGCCATGAATCATTCCATGTTGTAAGCCACTTGGCACGTATTTTATGTTTCAGAGAGAGAGAGAGAGAGAGAGAGAGAGAGAGAGAGAGAGCTTGAGAGACTTGTAAACTCGGCCTAGCGCCGCTTGTAAACTTCTTGAATATCAATAAAGAGTTTGAATTCGCTTCAATTTGTGTTCATTTACTTTTCGCTGCAATGGAGACACTCTGTGCGACTCTGTGGCCTAGCTCAAATCGTCCGTTTCTGGACTTGGCCTTGCACGGGCGCAACCTAGGCCCGTGCGACATCACGCCTTAGCGAGGACGATCGCTTCTACGGGAGCGGGGCATGACACGCGTAAGGGTAAATCTCCCATCTGTGACGTGGCAGATATTCATGTTTTGTGCTCTACGCATAAAGGTAAATCTCCTGTCGGTGACATGGTAGATAAAGTTCACAATAATGCTTTTGCATCTAAAGTGAATTTGCCTGCACACATGTAGCGTAAAAATAAGAATTCTATTGTTGGTAAAACTTTAGTTTTCCACCAACAACCTTCTTATACTGCTTTACGCAAAGTACCAAACCTTCAGATTACGCGTAATACTGATGGAGTTCTTTGTGCACAAAAATCTCAGAATTTGTGTACGCAACTCCAGGCGCGTAAAAATTTATAGTTTGGTTCTGCTAATGCAGCCAGTAATCTTTTTTATACGCAATGGACTAAATATTTCTCTGTCCCAAATATAATAAAGAAGACGACTCCTTCCACTCCTTCTGATTTACGCGAGTTGCTTGTACAAAAGCGTAAAAATAGAAAATCTCCTGTGACACTTCCCCAAGAAGATCATCATTGTGAGTGTCACCAGATTGTAATCAAATATTGTTGTTCGACTTCTAAACGGTCAGTTTTTGACCGACTAAGCTATAATGTGCCTCAGCAACCAATTGATGATCAAGAACATGAGTTGTCCTGTGCTTCAGTCAATATGACATCTCATATCAATAGAGGACGACGTCCAAGACGCAATTCATCTTGAACTCCGAGCCAACAACAATTCAACCGACTCTTTGACACCTTTGAAGGGGTATATCAGCATACCCGATCAAGAAGTCAAAGATCGTTACAATCTTCAGATTCAGAAGTTGGGGGTACCCAGTCTTTGGAGTCAGAAACGGATAGCGTTGATTCATACCTCTACACTAATCCTTCTGTATGTTCAAGAAAAATTAAATCCTATGCTATCGGAGATGAACCGGAGACGTCAACTTCTAATACAGAACAACGTCTCTCTGCGGTGGAACAATCACTGAAGGACATGCTTGCCATGATGCAAAATATGCATCAAATAATGATGACTCAGCAAACTGTTCAGCCGGCAGTGGTAACACCGGTGCAGGTAGCAGCACAAACTCAAGATAGTCAAGGGGTTGATACACCTTTGAATAATCTTAGTCAAGAGCTTGCTATCAATCAAAACTCCGCAGCTCTAGATCCTCTCATTACAGAAGATGTACCACCTCCGGTGGGGGTTAGGTACATTCAGCCACTATCCAATCAAATGTGCTTTTCCAAACTAGTGAAGCTATTCAAGCAGTGCATGAGCTAAAAGTACAGTTTGAGGTTCTTAAGCACAAAGATCAACTCCAGAGGTTAGGAATCAAACAACCTTATCCTCCTCACTGGAATGATGTACCCTTTCCTCCAAAATTCAAGCCACAATCTTTGGTGTAATTTGATGGAAATGCTTCTCCAAGTCAATATATCAATTATTTTGATATTATGACTGTATATTTGTAAAAGAATGATGCTCTTCTCACCCGAGTTTTTATTGGGTGTTTGACGGGTTCAGCATATAATTGGTATCGCAGTCTACCTGATAATTGCATATCGTCTTTTGACGAGTTTAAAGCAATGTTTCTCTCCCGTTTCTATGAAGGAGGCATGGACATGAATATGTCCTCCTTAATAGAGATTAAACAGAAAGAGAAAGAAGATACTCGGACGTTTATTAAACGTTTTCGACAGGCTACCTTGAAAATGTCTCCTGGTATGCCAGATTCAGCATTGATTGATACATGCAAAATGAATCTGCGACCAATTATTGCTGTCTTTACAGGCTCTCAATTCACAGATTGGGCCTCGTTCATTATAGCAGCAGTTTCAGCGGAGACCAATGGTAGATTGGCTCGTGAACATGGGATAATCTTTGCCTCAGAAGACAAAGAAAAGAAAGTCTCTTCAGGTAATAATTCCGACAATCACAATGGGAAAGGGAAGGAAACCCTAGTGGTTAATCTTTTAAAACCCAAAACGACGCCAAATAATCCAGAGTCTTCCAAACCAAAAGAAGAGTACTCTTTTGATGACAGTGATATCCCAGGGATTTTCCAATGTCTTGTGAAGAGTGGCAAACTCCAGATTCCAGGGCCAAAAAAACCTAATGAGGTGAATCTGACTGAGAATTCCAAGTATTGTATCTATCATAGATGCATAAATCATCCTATCAAGGCTTGCTATGTTTTAAAAAAGCAAATCCAAGAGTTGATAAATGCTAATGCCATCGCTTTAACCAATGATGAGCATACAGTCACAAGTAATATGATTTCTCTTCAATTTGGAGGTTTTCCTCCACAGCAAGTTCCAGATGGGATAGTCCCAATTCCAAAGGCGACAATGAAGATTGTGAATATCTTTCGCCTGCTAGAGAGAAAAGTGAAGGATTATTGCCTCTCACATTAAAAAATGGTGAAATTATGTGGGTACATCCTGATTTAGTACCTGAAATGGAAAAGAAAGGTAAAACTTCAAAACCCAAGAAAGGTAGAAAAGTCAAAGCCTGCAATATGATTTCTCATGTTGTTACTCCAGATCATGATGATTTGAATCATCTTTGGGATGGTATTCCTCTGGAGAATAGGCTGAGGGGTTTGAATATATGCCCTCCAAGTTTGGTTCTTCCTACCAAACTTAAACTTACTCATCGGCAATGGTTAGCAATGAATAGTATCCCCTTATACAGGGCACAACAAGTCTTTGCTGCTTATGAGAAAGCTCCTGTAGGAATTTTTTCTTCTGTCCCGAATACCCCTACTCCTGTGGCTACAGAGGTCTCTGTTCCTTCTTCCTCTGTTGAACCATCTATTGAAAGTCTGCTACCCACTTACATGTACAGTCAACAATCAGTCCATCTCATGAAAAAGATGGGCTATGACTTTCAAAAGGCAGAAGGCTTGAATTATGATAAAGAAATGCGACTTCCTTTACAAATTCAAGGTCAAAAATCCACTGTTGGATTGGGATTTGAGGTCCCTCATAAAAATCCTCGCAAGAAGAAGACTAAGGGAAAGAAGACTAAAACCTGTAATATGGTACTTCATTCTCCTGAGTCTGAAGAAGAAACCTTTGCTGGTACGAGATCTGGTAAAGAATACCACAAAGATTATGAGGGAACCTCCAAAGAAGCGGAGGACGTTGCCGAAACACTACCAGCTCAACCATCTCCTGTTCCTGCTGATACAAGACCTTCTAAACCATCTGTGGTTGAGAAAGGGAAACAGAAAGCAGTACGCTTTGACGTCCCGTTGAAGTCTGCTTCAAACCAAGGGGTAGTGATGAAACCCTACAAGTTCGATATTCTAGCCCAATTAGCTAATACTCCGACTAGACTCTCTATCTTTGAGTTGCTTCGTCTTTCTAAAGAAAGTCGCAAAACTTTGAGCGAAGCTTTGCTACAAGCGGACTCATGCTTAGCTCAACTCAAGAGTCCTAACAATATACCAGTGTCGTGTCCACAATGTCATAGTGTGATGGAATCAATTCCTAACATTACCTTCACACAAGAAGATATGCTGTTGAAGCATAATAAACACGACAGGCCTCTGTGTTATACAAGGTATATTTACTCTACTAAAATTGACAGGATTTACATTGATCCTGGGTCTTCTATTAGCATTATTCTTCAGAGTATGCTACGACCCTTGAGGATTCCCACTAGTGACTTGACTTACACTAGTACAATAATAGTTGGTTTCAACTCTGGAAAGAGTAAACCATTGGGGAAGATTCGTCTGAAGATTCAAATAGGTGATCTTCGAACTATGGCGATATTTTATGTGATCAATTCAGATGTATCTTACAACATCCTTCTTAGAAGACCGTGGATACATGAGCATAACATTGTGCCTTCAACTCTCCACCAATGCTTCAAGTATGTGGACTCTCAAGGGATTATGAAGACTGAATTTGCAGATATTAATCCTTTTAAGGGTGTTGAAGCCTATTTCTCTGATTCAATACTCTACAAACATGAGCATGTGAAGGAGATATCGGATATGGCCGAAGATCAATCACCTGCAGAAGATCAATCTATCTTAGAAGATCCTCCAGAAGATCAACCTTTGAAGATTAAAGTCAAAGGTCGAATCCAACCCCAACCTGTCAATGATGAACCTTTGATGATTAAGGTTAAAGGAAGAACTCGAGCTTCATCTGAGGAATCTGTGAAAATTCCAGTCAAGAGCCAAGTTCAACCTCTCATGATCAAGGTCAAGGGACGTACTTCTCGTACAAATGATCCAGAACCGCTGATTATCAACCTTGGCAAGTCTACGCTGAAGACGGATGATGGTCCATTAATGATCAATCCAAAGCGTATTAGTCAGTTTGTAAATGATGTAAATATTGATCATTATGTACTTTCTCATATTAATGAAGATTTCCTTTTGGAGTATATGGCTGTCAAATTTATTGAAAGAATGACTTTATCTGCTGATAATCAAAGTCATCAACATAAAATGACATAAATACAGAGGAAACCTTATATATTAATCATAAGAAAAATTTCTTTCCTCCTCATGTCGATGTTGGACCCTATGCTTAAAGGTTCCTAACATCTTCTCCTTATCTTCTACCTGTAGCCTCATCATCACAAGCTTGTGTAACTTATATACGTCACAAAGAATCTTATTTTGTGATTCCGTCTAATAAGAAAAATAAGCTCCAAATTGTGTTTGGATTGGCTTGAAATATCTCTGTTACTCAAACAGATGATCTCATAGAGAAAGATAAAGGAAAAATCTGGATTGACAAATATAGTCAACAATCTCTTAAGATTATCCAGAATATGGGATATGATTTGAAGACTATGCTAGGTCTCAATCAAGGCAAAGGTAGACGGTTACCATTATGTGGTGATCCATTTTACCAGAAAACTTGTCATGGGTTGGGATACGATCCATCCCACATGTTTAATGAAGATATACAAGAAGAATTTTCTTCCAGTTCTTCACAATCCTCAGATTCTGAAGAAACCCAGTTCATTGAATCTGATACATCCCACATGTATAAAGAAGATATAGAAGAAGAATTTTCTTCCAGTTTTTACAATCCTCAGATTCTAGAGGAAACTAGTATGTTGAATCTGAGTGCATCTTTTCAGTTAACATGGTTCAAACTGATGGTGAATCTGAGCCATTTGAAAATGACCCTTGGGCCCAACAAATGGACACTCAATGGGAGCTTCGTTTTGAACAGCGACAGCCACCTACAGAAGATAAAATTATTCAGATTGACGTTGGAGACGGAATTACGTCCAAGCCGATATTCATCAGTAAAAACCTTTCTGAAGATGAAAAGGAAGAGTTGATAAAGCTGATTAAAGAATATATTAATATCTTTGCATGGAGTTATGAGGATATGCCGGGTCTGGATCCTAAAGTAGCTACTCATAAACTTAATATTTTTCCTAATGCCAAACCTGTAAAACAACAACAGCGGCATTTTCGACCAGATATGATGGATGTAATTGAAGCAGAAGTCAAAAAGCTGATCATATGTAGTTTTATTCGTGAAGAACAACACCCAGACTGGGTTGCCAATATTGTTCTTGTTATGAAAAAGAATGGAAAAGTTCGAGTTTGCATAGATTTTCGAGATCTTAATACAGCTTGTCCAAATGACGAATTTTCTCTTCCGATTACCGATGTCATGATAGACAATACATGTGGTTTTGAATGCATGTCTTTCATGGACGGATTTTCAGGATGCAACCAGATTAAGATGCATCCAGGAGATGAAAAGCATACCGCTTTTCGTACACCCCTTGGAGTTTACTGCTATACGGTTATGCCGTTTGGTCTGAAAAATGCTGGTGCTACATATCAGCGGGCCATGAGTAATATGTTTCAAGATCATCTACGAAAAACAGTTGAATGTTATGTGGATGATATTGCTGTCAAAAGTCAATTAAAAGATGATCATATTCAAGACTTGAAGACAATATTTGAGTTGATGCGTCAACATCAACTGAAGATGAATCCTACTAAGTCTTTCTTAGGGGTTTATAGTAGCAAATTTTTGGGATATGTTATCACTTCTCAAGGTATCCATGTTGTTCATGATAAAATCAAAGCAATTCTTGAAATGCGTCCTCCACGTAATCTAAAAGAACTACGCGGCTTCCAAGGTCGTATTGCTTATATCAGGAGATTTATATCTAATCTTTCTGGAAGATGTCAACCTTTCTCTCGTCTGTTAAAGAAAGGTGTATCATTTGTTTGGGATGAAGTATGTCAAAAAGCCTTCAATGATATCAAGCAATACCTTACAAATCTACCTATTTTAGTTCCTCTAGTGGTGGGAAGACCATTTTTGCTATATGTTCGAGCCTTAGATCATTCTCTTGGTGCTCTTCTTGCACAAAAAAGTGATAAGGGTCATGAACATGCAATTTATTATCTTAGCCGAATGATGGTTGGAGCTGAACACAGGTATACTCCTGTGGAGAAAAAATGTCTGGCCTTAGTTTTTGTTGTTCAAAAGATACGATATTACGTGTCAGGATAAATTATTCATGTCATATCCAGAATAAATCCTATTCGGGTATTGATGAGAAAACTGAGCATTCTTAACTCCAGGTTAGCCACCTGAGCAATGTTGCTTACTTCTTATGATATGGTCTATGTACCTCAAAAATCAGTGAAGGGTCAAGCATTAGCTGATTTCTTAGCAGCTCACCCTATACCTGAAACATCTAATTTATATGAGGACATTCTAGATGAAGTCGTGGATTGCAACATGACTTTGAGGGATGACATTTGGTAACTATATTTTGATGGAGCATCGCGGGTTGGACCTAAAGGCAATATTATTTCCAGAGTAGGCATCGTCTTGGTCTCTCCTGATAAAATGGTCATATACCGTGCTTATTCTCTTAATGAACCATGCTCCAACAATGTGGCAGAATATAATGCTCTGCTAATTGGTCTTCAAGTAGAAAAACAATTGGACATTGAGTTCTTGGAAGCTTATGAAGATTCTCAACTGATTGTTAATCAGGTCAGAGGGACATATGAAGTCAGAAACCCTGACCTCTTTCCCTATCATCAAGTGGTAATTGAATTGTTCCTTTCATTCAAAGGGTTCTTCATTGAATTCATACCACGTTCTCAAAATTTGGAAGCTGTTGCTCTCGCTAGTTTAGCTGCAGACTTAGCTGTGCCAATTAGAAGACAAAACACCATTACTTTGTTGGATAGAGATCTATTCTGTGTCAAGAATAATTTACATATTGAACAGAGTTATACTACAAAATCAAGTTCTCAGCAAAGGTATTAGAGAAGTTCATTTATTGATTATGCGATCCATGGGATTTTACTTGAAGATCCAAAAGAAGCTGCATCAATCAAAAGACGATCATTTTGATTCTACTATGATTCTTCTTTGCATATGTTATATCGTCGTTCTTATGACGAACTTTTGTTGCGTTGTCTCTCTGAGAGTGAAGCTAAGCAAACACTCCGTGAAGCTCACGATGGTGTCTGCGGTACGTATTAATCGGGTCCAAAATTACAAGACCGTATTCGAAGAATGGGATATTATTGGCCTTCCATGATAGCAGATGCTCTGGATTATGCCAGACGGTGTAAAGCATGCCAGATTCATGCTGACTTTATTCATCAACCATCTGAATTCTTATATCCTACGATAGCTTCTTGGCCTTTCGAAGCTTGGGGCATGTATATTATTGGTCCGATTAATCCTCCTTCTATTAAAGGACATCGGTTTATCCTGGCCATAATGGATTATTTTTCTAAATGGGTGGAAGCGGTTCCCCTTGTTGAAGTAAAAATATCTAATGTGGTTAGCTTCATTAAACACTATATCATTTATTATTTTGGGATTCCCAGAAGGATAATCCATGACAATGGACCCTAATTTGCCAGTCAGGCATTTTATAGATTTTGTGACAAGAATCGGATCTAAAATCTGGCTTCTACGGCTTATAATCCAGCTGCTAATGGTTTGGTCGAAGCTTTCAACAAGACAATTATTAAACTTCTCAAAAAGTTTGTCTCTTCTAATAAACGTGATTGGAATGAGAAACTTGGAGAATGTTTATGGGCTTACCGAACGACAGTCCAAACTCCTACTGGGTTTACACCATTCTTACTGGTTTACGGATGTGAGGCTGTTCTTCCACTGGAAATCCAGAACCCATCTCTTAGAATAGCCATTGCTAATGAGCTAACCTCAGAGAATAATGATCGCTTACGACTCCAAGAACTTGAAGGATTGGACGAGAAGCGTCTTCAAGCGCAACAGCACATTGAGCTATATCAAGTCCGCATATCTCGAGCCTTCAATCGTAAAGTTAAAGAGAGGGTATTCAAAGTCGGTGAGCTAGTTCTAGCTGTCCGAAGACCGATGGTGATGACTCATAAGAGCAAAGAGAAATTCCAAGCAAAATGGGAAGGTCCTTATGTAGTCGAGACAGTATTCTCCAATGGTGCCTATAGGTTGTCTAAACCTAATGGAGATTTGCTCATGATGCCAATTAATGGCAAATTCTTGAAGAAATATTATGTCTGAATTTCTTCTTTATTCTCCAGCTACCAAGGTTTGGTTAAGCTGATTATTGTTCTCCTAAAAGAGAATTTTGATCTTCTGTCTTACCAGCTGATTAAAAAAGATTTATTATTTATCATGTTCTCATGAACTCTGAATAAATATTAAGTCTACTTTTTTTCTTATCTATCATGTCCATATGGCCTCTGAATAGATATTAATCTATTTTCTTTGAGTAATTACAATCTGTCACATTCATATTATCTCTGATAGTATTGTATACTCTAAAAAGAAAACAAGATTCATTATCTATCATGTCCACATTACCTCTAGATAGATATAATTTATTTTGTTGAGTTTAGAAGACTTGCCATGTCCATTTACCTCTGATAAGTGTTTTCTATCTCATACCTATTGTGTAAATCCAAAATAAATGATAGGGTCACAAAACAATGATTTCATTCATTTCTTGAAAATATTACAGAATGAAAAAGACAGAAGCATACAAAATTCTGTATTAAATGCAAAGTTGCCTAAGGAGGAGCAGATACGTCTTCGAGCAATTTTTACAGCTCTGCTAGACGCTTCTCATGAGTATTCAATACAGTAGCAGTAGCTATAGATCATTGGGCTTCTGGAGTACAAAGATGGGAGAGTTCGGCGAAAGTAGCTATCATTTTATCCTTGGCATCATCAAGGGTTTTAATGACAGCTTCAGCACTAAACACTTTCTTCTCCAAAATTGGCCTCTACGTCAAATGCTGGTCTCTAGCTGCGATCATCTGCTCTCTTTCTGCCTTCAAGCGAAGCAACTCCGCCTCAACTTCATGAATTTTATCATCTTGTTGATGAATTCTTATGTTTGAAGTCTCATAGGCTTCTTTATGCATCTCCAGAAGAGGTTTATTTTTATTCAATAAAGCTTTCTCTTTGGCGACTTTGCTGCTGTACTCCTGGAGAGATTCATTGAAAATAGTCTCCCGAGCGATGTATTCAGCTGATAAAGCATCATACTCGGTTTGGATGAGACTTTCAATAGTTTCACTTGACAGCCTTAGATATTCTCTAATAGGCTGTTCAAGTCCCTCTACTACCTTCTCCAGTGCCGCTGCTCTCTCAGTGTCATTGAACATGGCAACATTCCTGATCGTGAGATCAATTGCAGCCTTCAAGCTTTCATAATTAAGGCCCTTCTTCAGGACCATATTGATTAAAGCTGCCAATGTTTTGTAGAAAGTTTCAGTATGGATCTCAAATAAGAGATTCATTTCTGCATTTGAGCTCGGCGTGGCAGCAAGGTCTACCAAGTCCCTCTTCTGAAGACTGGGAGCAGATGTTGTTGTTGCCTTGGTAGCAAGTTGAGTTGTAGCCATTGTTGATGTTGCTACCATGGCTGATTGATCTCCAGGAGCTTTAGAAATAATATCTTCAGCACTTTTATGGATTATTTCTCCAGCCATTTCTGGAGCTGAAACTACTTGAGTTTCGGTGGCGGTGATTATTGTGGAAGGAATGGTGATTGTGTCGGGTTCAGACACTGTCTTCTCAAGAACTTGTGCCGGATCAGTAGCAATAACTGAAGATGCTATTACTACGTCTCCGATTTTGGTTGATGAGTTGACAATATCTTCATCACCTTCTGGGAGTACTTCAGTTGCAGTTGGTTCTTCTGCAACTGTTTCTTCTTCTGCAGCTGTTTCTTTATCTACAGCTGGTTCTTCTTCTGCAGCTACTTCTTCATCTGCAGTTGGTTCTTCTTCTCTGTTTCCAGCAAGAGAAGGCAATTCTTGCTGAGCCTCTACTGCATGCTCTTGTGGTACCTCTGTGGATGGGGAACATTCTTCTTGGACAGTATCTTATTTTGAAGAAGAACTCTCTCCATCAGATTCCGTTTGAATAGTTTCCTGAGGAGGAGGAGGAGCCACAGGCTTTACTATAGTGATGACACCAACAAAGATTAAGCAAAATAAGTTAATATACAAAATCGTAATACATAATTTTGTATAGATTTGGTGTAAATTATATTTACCTGGAGTAGGTGCAGGACGTGCCAAGAGCGAGTCGTAATCCTGATCCCAGTCATCATCATCGAAGTCAAAAGTCGGTTCATCGGAAGGGATGGGCTCCGGATCACTAGCACGAGTCGTGGCAGTGTCCTTAATAGCTTGCACCTTCTGTGGAGAAGTCAGATGTGCAGAGGTGCTGAGGCGTCCAGGAGATAGAAGCCCCATAAATTATGTTGATGCTGCGGGCTAAGATACTGAAGACCCTTCTCCAGGATGAGCTGAAGAAGATGCAATGTGTTGAGGCTCTTCGACTGGAGTTTCGCTCTCTGGAGTAGCGGCTCTCTGTCTAGTAGGCCCTTTAACAGTGACCTTTTTCTTCTTCTTCTAGAGGGTAACAACTGCATTTGATTTTCGCTTCCGGGTTTTTGAGATGATAATTGGTCCTGCAGTTGGTTCCCCAACTCCCGCAGGAATCACTTCCAGATACTCGTCTGGAACAACAACATCATCGGGTATGTCCGAAGGAACCCTGACTGGTTCTTCGATGTTTCCTTCTTTGGCCCATCAAAGACTCCACTTCATATTGTAGTCATTCGCAAAGGAGCGAATGGATGCATAAAAATGAGCATACGTATGAAGCATTCGTAGCTCAGTTGTACTTGTAGCAGTTGATACCCGGAATCTAGCACCGGTACATGCAGTGCTAAAGTACCTCCATGCTCTTGCACCATCTATTAATTTTCTATAATGGTGGAAGCTGGTGGAGGGATTACCAACATGAAGTTGGTAATATCCAAACTGACGAGCGAACCGACTGGGTAGGTACGGTTCGAACGTACAGTTATCTTCATTCCTATACATCAGATGTGAGGGTCTAATGCACATTAGCCATTTAAAAACTGGCACAGGTAATGAAGTCCTCCCTTCACCTATATCTTCAAATTGTATGCCAAAATAGTCAGCTGGGACTGGTGGCCTTGTACACTGAAGTTGCCCGGGTGTCTGCCACTGAAGTTGCAGTCCATGTGGCTTTATTAAACTTCTGGAGGAATACCTTTGTATTATTTCTAGGGCCTGGTGGCAACAAACTACAGTTATGATGCAACGACCAGCCCATCAGATAAGTGTAGGGCATCTCCACCCTAGGGAAATCTTTTCGGTGATGAGCATTGTTGATCAGTTCATCACCAAATGCTCGCAAACCTGCATTTATCTGGCATACCATTGCCGATAACAGGTTGATCCTGACTTTGAATACCAAAGTACTAATGGCCATAGTACGTTTCGGTGAATCCTGTCAGCTGTGCCAATCCTTGGCACGACCCATCTTCGTAGCCACAGGGAAAGGAAGCCCGCTAGCAAGGCTTCTTTTGATAGCTTTCGGCTGCCGTGTCTCCGAAAGCTCAATGCTTCGGTCTCGGCGGGGAATTCTCCAGCCTTGGTGGCCAAATATTTATCTGAAAACTTATAAGTGGCCATCCAGGTATTTATTGAATCAGGAGGGATGATTGAACAAGGATTGATAGGTTGAGCCTTGTTATCTTGAAATTTCCCTTTGTCGGTCTTGGATATCCTATTCTCGTGGTAGAATAGATATGTTGTCCATTTATTGATGTATGCCAAATGCGACCCACTTTCATATATAGTGGTGCAAGTCAGATAGTGGCACATCAATTCTTGGTATACCTCAACTAACTGATGATTTTTCTCCATGATCTCTGCTAGTTCTCGGTTGGAGGGAACATATTCTTCATACGGAGCTTCACCCATTGGCAGCTTGGAGATAAACTGCATCTCATGCAGTGCAAAGCCTATTTCACCAATCAGAGTTGCAAAAGTTCCTGTTGAACTGATATACAACTCCATCAAAGCCAAGAACAAGTTGTTGTTCATTGGTATACCCTGACTCGTGGAGGCTAGCTTCATATAATCCAATGGCTTGCAGCTCTGTTTTGAAGTTCTTCATGATCCAGGCACTAAGCTGAATCCAATTCCGATTATAAGGTGTCATCCATCCTGACAGTCTAGGGTTGGCCTGGGGATATAATACTAAGGCCTTCATAAGCTCGTTTACGAACATGGGGATCTGCACTGGTTGAATCAAAGCTTAATCTTCGCTTGGTGTGAATCCAGACAGTAGACCAGCGAAAGGAATGATACCACCACTAGGAGTGCAAGTATGGTAGTCCAGTTGGTTGGCCCCGTCCCTCTTGAAAATAATTCTGCCTGGCCTGCCATGACTGCTGGGAGTCAGGTTCCAAAGCATCTGTCGTGGATGGGTGGCATGTATAAATGAGGATAGGGGATAATCCCTTGCCATGTCTGGGAGATACATCGCCCTATCTCTAAATTTAAATACCCAAGACTTCTTCTTGGGGTTGGTTTGTGATTGGAAATCTATAGCATCCCCAAACATAAAAGCAGGCTTCAAAAATTGCTGGCCATCTAGCGACACCAGTAATTCTCCATTCATCAGTGACAGCAGCATCCTGTCTCCCTGAGCAGCTATTAGCTGTTGTCTCCTTTCAGGGTATTGTGTATCTGATTGAGGAAATTCCATATGGGACAAATCCTCCAAGTAGTTTGAGCCCACCATACCAGCTGGTGAGCCGAATACTTCTGCAAGAGGATGAATTTGCAAGTCCACTGCCAAAAGAAAAAGAAAAATCAAGTTGGTAAAAATCTAATTTAAATTTTACGCAGATGACTTATTCTGAATTTTATGCATAAAAATTAAAGACTCTGTATTAGAGAGCTTGACTATGCAAGACTTTACGCTTAATCGTAGAAGTTAAGTTGATTAAAATTAAAAATTAAGTACAAAAGTTCTCTATTTTCAGAATTGACTATTTTTATGCAAAGTTTTATCACTTGCGTATTTTACGCTGGAACATATAGATGTGAGCGTATTTAATGTTTTACGCTGACACGTATTGACGTGAGCATATTTTTATATTTTACGCTGACACACATAATATGGACGTATTTTTATTTTACGCTGTTTTTGTTATTTACGCTGGCACGTATAGACGTGAGCGTATTTTGTTTCTACGCTGGCACGTATAAATGTGGGCGTACTTGGTGATTCGAGTTTTTACGCTGACACGTATAAACGTGGGCGTGAAGTTTTTTGTTTGAATTCTTCTTTTCCGATGAACCCACGGTCGAACTAGTTTGGGCTTTACCTATCATGGCCGGAGCTACAGCGGGGTTGGGTCTAGGGGTCGCCACCGATGATGGAATGGTGGTTTCCGTACGCTCACTCCTCGACGAAGCGGCGGCGAGCTTCTTGCCCTTGGCGGCGGCGGAGGTCTTGCTCTTTGGGGCCATTTGTTCGAACTGAGATCTTGAAGAAGAAGAGAGTAGAAGAGATTGAGAATATGAGAATGAGTAAAGTTCTCTCTCTACCAACAAAGCTCTATTTATAGAGAGTTTTGAAATCGGTTCAAATTCCCAAAATTTATGCTGACTGTTTGTAACGCCCCAGTCCGAAAATACTTAGGATTAGGTACGTATCCATGCCAGCTGCATACATACGAAGTATACTCCAATATATGAAAACCTCGTATGAATACATAAGCTGTAAAATACAGTAAACCAAGAGTAATCTAATATCATCCACAAATGAAGAATAAAAGATATCATATAATCAACTGTAATAAGTCTTTGTACAATGCGTTGGGCGGAGACAAATCTACTACCAACAAGTAAGGAAAAATATGCATGGAAACGGAAAGGATTTGGCGGGAGTAGCAAAGAAAAACCCTAGACATGTCATCTCCGAATGAATAGAAAATATCGCAACCTCGACTAGAACACCTACAATATCACAGAAGCACACACCTGGAGAGATAACCAGGTCCTCAGAGGGACGTAACAAGATACAGGAAGAACATGCCATAAATACTGAATACAAAATATACCACAAAGAAAATAAGTGACAAGACAACAATAAGGTAATCTAACCGTACTACTGTGTTTATGCAGTTAAGAACAAACCTCCAACGCGTTGGTATCTGGCTCAGTAGCAGTAACTCAGGCATGGTCCCATCAGGATACCAGGGACCTCAAAGCGTAACATTCCTCGAATGTCAGAGGCCAGCGGTATCAGTAATCTCAGGTATGGCCCCATCAGGATACCAGGGACCTCAAAGCATAACATTCCTCGAATGTTAGAGGCCAGCAGTATCAATAGGAAAGTGCATAAGGACCCATACGTTAAGGAAATGTTCTTCCCCCTAATGCCTAACAGAGTCACATCCATGTCTCGTATACCTCTACTAACTGCTAAGTCTCCTAACATGCCTCTATTAGCAGTTAGCCCTAACGCATGCATATGGGGGATCAGCCTACACGCAAGGACCTCTACATGTTACTCGTCTCACACATCCTCGTGGTAGAACTGTGTCGAGGCATATGCAATACACTACAAATGGTAGTCCCCTAACTCTAAGTTCATATGCAATCAAAGGATAGTAACAAAGTAACTAATAATCACTGAGCATGTAGTAAATCAAGAACTGTAATAACTGGAAATAATGAACAGTGATATGTAAATAAATGCAGAATGAATGTAAACAGTATAATGGCAAGGTATCTTGCCTGAGGTCATGTGCAAAAGAGAATAATCCAGTAGCTCGAACAGACAAATAAACGAAGCAAGAAAAGCCAAATCCTGCAGATGACTCTGGATGCTGCAACAAACATCATGAACGAGTTTGGAATAAAAGATATGCCTAGGAAATGCCTGTCCAAAAGTTAAATTCTGGAACAGGGGTAAAATCGTAATTTAGGATCAAAACGATGTCCGCCGTTGGACCCGCTTTGCACCGAAATGTGTGCCAGAATCTACGGTCTCTAAAGTTGTCAAACTACATGTCTACAGATTTGTTTTGATGAGACGAACCCAACGATATATCCAATTTCGATTTCCGGTGGACCGTACACAAAATCGTCCGTTGAGTGAGATTGTGGGCCCGCCAAAATGGCGTCCCAGTCAACAGTCTCAGAATAGGACCAAACTTGGCTCATAGGACCAAAAAAATATTTCGAGTCCATTGGCGTAAGTTTCGTCGTAATTTGATGAGTGTACACGAAGTTGTGACTTAATTTGCAAAGGGTCGATACGGGGGTATCTCGACGAATACGCACTGATTTCGTCGCGTATATGCAACAAAATCGGATTCCGTCAGTTCCCACACGTCAACAACATCCATACGCGCCTTTCGATGCATATAGTGCGTGACCACGTCGCCCGGTTTGTCGGGACGCACGCCGTATCGGGTGTTTTTTCCACTTTTTGAAAAGAGAATTTACAATTTTTCGTGAAACTTTAACAACGTGTAACTTTTTACACACTAGATGAAAAGTGAATCCAGAAAGTGCGTTACAATCTCGGTTATGTTGTCTTTGACTGTCTTCAATTAGTTTCTACAAAATCCTATTGTACAGAAAGAAAAATGGCCGACAAGTTGGTATTTTAAAACAGTTTTTAATATTCTAGAAAAGTGGTTTTTCTCCAACTTCGTTTCGATTTTTTGAGCAAGTTGGATGGCCATGTCGAAATCCACTGAAGGATCTCGAAGAGGGTTATGTGGGCTTTCTACACGAATTTACAAATCTAAAAACGAAGTTAAAATGAGAGAGATATCGATCGGGGAAGTTGAGTACCTTAAAGTGAAAAACTGTTGTGGTGTTTGTTGTTGTCGCCGTGGCGACCGTGAGGCGGGACTGCCATCTCTCCGGCGAGGCTGGGCACGCACGCCGAGGAGAGGGGGAGGAGGAAGAAAGGAGGAAAGAGGAGGAAGGAGGAAAGAGATTAGGGTTTTTCTTTTGAGAGTTAAATATATATATATATGTATTTTTTTTTAAAACAGTTGCCGACAAGTTGGTATTTTAAAACAGTTTTTAATATTCTAGAAAAGTGGTTTTTCTCCAACTTCGTTTCGATTTTTTGAGCAAGTTGGATGGCCATGTCAAAATCCACTGGGGGATCTCGAAGAGGGTCATGTGGGCTTTCTACACGAATTTACGAATCTAAAAACGGAGTTAAAATGAGAGAGATATCGATCGGGGAAGTTGAGTACCTTAAAGTGAAAAACTGTTGTGGTGTTTGTTGTTGTCGCCATGGCGACCGTGAGGCGGGACTGCCATCTCTCCGGCGAGGCTGGGCACGTACGTCGAGGAGAGGGGGAGGAGGAAGAAAGGAGGAAAGAGGAGGAAGGAGGAAAGAGATTAGGGTTTTTCTTTTGAGAGTTAAATATATATGTATATATGTGTATATATATATATATATATATATATATATATATATATATATATATATATATATATATATATATATATATATATATATAATGGGTTGGGGGGGGGGGTCGGCCTCTACATGGTGCTTGCTACTGCTTGCTTATAAAGGGCGGCCATCAACTAGGTGCTGCTAGTTGCTAATTGTTGTGGTCGGTTCCCACATGTGGGGCCGACCACACTTTGTGTTTTTTTTTCCTTTTTCTTTTGCTTTATCTTATTCTTATATATATATATATATATATATATATATATATATATATATATATATATATATATATACCATGTAAATCTCCATAAAATCCAAATAATTTTTTTTATATTATCTAGAATATATTTTTGACATATTTACATATATGTAAATTTAGTTTGATAAATAAAATAAAAACCAATAATAGTAACTTAACAATAATAAATATATTTATTTAATCATAACCGAAATAATATTGACAATAAATAAATATTAAAAATAATTCAAATGGTGGCTTTGGTGGACTTATACTACACCCCCTTATCCGGGTCCAAAAAATTATACAAAGTGTTGCACAATGTTATTTAATAATAAAATACTAGTAATAGTACAAATAATTAAATAATTAGAAATTGTACGTAAAATTCTAAAATAATTTAGAAAATATTTGTACATATATAAAATATATCTACAAGACCACAATTGGTCACACTACATGCTTATATGGGATTGGGTTCGGTCCGGACCCTCGTTCGGGCTGGTTTGGACAAACCGGGTCATCTAAAAATCAATATATAAATTAATATCTAAAATAAAAATATTTTAAATGCGTTATTTCACAACTCGACCTGGTTTTTCTACTTTGGACAAAACTATGGCTAGGTCTCCCATGGCATGGCTAATATACTAGTCAAGGCACACTGCTACAACCTCCGTGCTAAAAGTCATGGTCGTCTTGTGCTCCAAAACACAACAATGGCTAAGGTCATTTTTAATAATTAATAAAAAACCATATTTTGTATAAATTCATTTTAAAGTCTAATAATAATAATAATAATAATAATAATAATAATAATAATAATAATAATAATAATGATGATGATAATAATAATAATAATAATAATAATAATAATAATAATAATAATAATAATAATAATAATAATAATAATAATAATAATAATAAATAGGGGGTTTTACACTGTTGGATATCCCGAACTTTACGCAGATGACTGTTGGGTATCCCGTATTTTACGCGGACTGTTGGATATTCCAAATTTTACGCTTCTGTTCAAAGTATTTCAAATCTTAGAAATTTTTTGAAAACTTTGAAGGGGTCTTGTAGAAGCATAAATAAATTTCATAGACCAAGTCAAAGAAGTTGAGAGCTTTACGCAAGTTAAACTAAGTCAGATTCAAACTTTACGCAAGTCAAACTGAGTCAGATTCAAACTTTACGCAGAGATCAAACAGAGTAAACTCTACGCGAACTACTTTACGCGAGAGCCATCCTCAATTGTTTACGTGGGAGACAGGCTGTCTACATCACATTTAATGTGTGTGATACTATTCTGACAGAATGATTTTCTGACAACAAATTACACAGAAGCCAAGAATTTTTTTTACACCAAACCCAACACTTGTCGTTTAGTGTGCAGATGGGCTACTTTACGCTCAAGAGACTACTTCTTTTACGCATGAAAACTATCCGAGTTTTTACGCTCAAGGCTTTCATGTGCGTAGAGTTTATTTGAGCTAATTATACGCTCAAGGTTACTTTTCAGCCACTTTACGCAGGAAGTCTATTTTGGGTTATTTTACGTCCAGTCTGCTACTTTACGCAAGAAGTCTATTTTTGGGTTATTTTACGCCCAATCTTTTCTGTCTATGTGAGAACGTGGTCTGTATACGTGGCTTTCATGCCACACTTATCGAAGAACGTATGTACGTGCTCTCCCCATATTGCTGAAGTTGTGGGATACGTGTCACCATGCGTAGAGATCAAAGCTCTACATGGGACACGTGTCATCACGCGTAGAGGTTAATTTTTATCGTGGGTGACAGTTACTTGTGTAGAGACCCAATTATGTTGCTTTTTATGCACAGAGGGTCTAGTCTATAAATAGACTTAGAGAGAAGGAGATTCTGAGAAAACTCATACTTTCAGAGTGATATTTCCAGAAGCATTTCTTCAACTTTTTCTCAAGAACAGGGTGAAGAAAAGCCGGAAAGCATTTGACTGTGCCATCAGTGCCGTTGTGTCGATACCTTTCTGGTGACTTAGTTCTTCCGATTGTTCATCTTCCTCAACCAGTTTTCTTCATCATCATCGTATGGTCCAAGGAACAAAGTGATCGCTCTCAGATCAAACTTCCATAGCAATACTTTCCAGAAATAATTTATACTTTTGTACTTTTTCTCGTTTTTCTTTCAAAAGCCAATTTGAGGCATTTTGTTAAGTGAAACAGGGGCCAAGTGGGGCACGTGTCCCACCTTGTTAATTTCTTTATCCTTCTATCATAAACTTTGACGTAATGGGTTCTTTTGGTCAATCAGTAATGTTGTGGTAATATGATTGTTATTGTATGATACATCATCTGTTTTTGATATCGGTCAAAATCTGCTCTGTTTAATATCATCTTGCATGGAGGTTCTTCAAGAAATGGTGATGTTTGCTTCAGGAAATCTGGGGAGCTCATTAAACTTTTATTAGGTCTAGATTTGCCTCATCTTCTTAAGCAAGCATATCAGGCATAGTTCAAGAAAAAAACTAGAGATTATCTGTCACTACATAATGGCTCTTTTGCCTTGTTGCTTTCAGTGCACCATTGTTTCCCCCTTTGTTGATTTAATGACCCAACAGCTAAGATCCATTGAAATATATAAGTTTCTGCCTGATGGTTTCTCTTTATAAAAGATTTGAACATTTGCTTCAAGAGTATTTATCCTGAATCTAGTATTCTTTGTGGTTGCCTCTTGTTTCCTCAGATGCAATACCTTTGTCTAGATACTCTAGACTATTCCTTGCAATGTATTGCCTTTTGTTAAGCATAACATATATGTTTTGTGCAAAGGATGTTTAAAATAGTTTGTCACCATTATTAATTATTGGTGCTTTCTTTACATGGAGAGAGCTTGCTCTCAACATGCCTTGTAAAAGTTTAGTCCCACATCGGAAATGCACCATGAGTTATCTCAACATATATATACTTGGTTGTGTTGTTGAGAGATGCACATGGGGTGGTGACCCTAAGGAGGGAACCATGTGGGTAATTTTAGTAGGAGGTAAGAATAAGGCCCCAAGGATTAAGCATTAATGCTTTTGTCATTCTCTTGGATTAATTATATTTGGAGCTAAGCCCCAAAGGGGCTTAGCGACTCGGACTCGGACTCGGACTCGGACTCGGACTCGGGCTCATGGGCTCATGAGGCATAATGTGGCGTTTTGTTGGCGCACTTTGCACTTAGCACGTCAGCAGTCATGCGGCTCATATGCGGCCATGCGGTCTTATGCGGCATGCGACTCATATGTGGCCCCATGCGGCCCATGCAGCCCATGTGGCCCATGCGGTCCATACGGCTCATGCGGCTCATGCGGTCCATGCGGCTCCTACGGTTCATGCGGCTCATGTGGTCCATGCGGCCCATGCGGCTCATGCGGCTCATGCGGCCATGAGGCCATACGGCTCATGCGGCTCATGCGGCCAGGCTGCTGCTGCTGCCGTATGGGGGGCTCCGCTGACTGTGCAGACTACTAGTCAGTTATGGAAAGACTGATTCAATGCGATTAATTCAGATCCACTTTTTATGGGATTTGAATTAATTTCGTTGCTATCTTTGTGGAATTTGAATTAATCTCGTTACTATCTTTTTGGAATTTGATTCAATCTTTCCATAACTGAAGAGGCGGCTAGGGTTTCCACCCTCTCTCTATATATACTCTCTTTTGGCCTCCTTTGTGGATACTACGAAATATAAGTTAGAAAAGGAGAAAGAGAGAGAGAGAGAGAGAGAGCTGCTGCCGCCATTGCAAGTCCATCCGAGGAGTCAGAACAGAGGTGACTTCGAGCGTTCCACAAGTTCTTCAAACTTGCTGGTTCCTGAAAGCAATTCATGTGGAGCGAATCTTGCTTTGAGCAACGATGTTTTGATACCCCAGCAACTGTTCTTCATCTCATCTTTCTCTAGATTTTGTAACTCGTTCTGTCCCAATTGTATCACGTTTGCAAGGAAGAACGAGAGATCTTCTCTTCTCTATTTTTCTCCTTCATATTGTAATCGGGCTATTTGGTCATTTGTATTTTCGTAGATCTCGTTTGCATCTGTTTTACCATCTTTGATCAAGCCCCGGGACTAACAATCTCAAAGCAAGATCCTTATAGATGGAAAATATTAATGCTTCGCTCGTCCAATCGGACTACTGCAAGTTGGAAAAGTTCGATGGAGAGCATTATCAAGTCTGGAAGAGGAAGGTTTATCTAACTCTTCAACTCAAAGACGTTGATCATGTTCTGTTGGAGGAAGAACCTTCTGTTCCAGACACTGGATCTACTGCCGCTATCAATACGGCTACCAAACTCCAGGCCAAATTGAGAAGGGAAAATAGCATCTGCAGGCTTCTCATCCTGAATGCTATAGAGGATTCCCTGGCAGAATCCTACTCGAAGAAGGAATTTGCCAGAGACATATGGGAGTCTGTAGAAAAACTGTATGAAGAAGACAGGAACATGAGCAAAATGTTTGTGGTTGAAAATTATCACACATTGCTCTTTGAGGACGAGAAGTCCATGTTGCCACAGGTGAAGGAATTTCTGAAGCTGCGTCAGAAACTGGAAGACGAAGAGATGTCCCTTCCCGACAAGTTTGTCGTTGGAGGGATCGTCTCAAAACTTCATGCTGGATGTATTACCTTCTATGCAAGGATGCTCAGAAAGAAGCTAGACATTAGCTTGGAAGATCTACTTCAAGAGATCCATGTTGATGACGAGATGCGTTCCCAACAGAAGGTGGACACTCTGTCCAAACAGTTTGCTAAAGCCAATCTAGTGCAGACGAGAGATCCCAAGGGGAAGCAGGCGGCTTCTCATCCCAAGAAGAAGGACTTCACTAATCTAAAAGTGAAGGGTCCTTCATTCAAGCAACAGAAGACTAAGTCCCACGTAACTTGTTACAATTGTGGCAAAAAAGGCCACTACAAGAGTGAATACAGATCCAAGCCTAAATAATCAGAGAAAGGTGAGCCTAGTAAGGTTTCATTGGTTTCTAACATTGTTGCTATGATCGCACAGGTCACAACTGTGGGGGTTGACTCTGACTGGTGGATAGACACTGGTACGACTTGCCATGTCTGTTCTGGCAAGGAATAGTTCGTCACGTACCGGCCAATATCTGAGAAGGTTGTCATGGCGAACCAGGCCCAAGCTGAAGTTCTGGGGATCGGGACTGTGGAGCTGAAACTTACTTCTGGGAACACTCTGACGCTTCAAGGTGTGAAGCATGTTCCGGCGATTGCCAAGAACCTGATCTCTGGGGGCCTGCTCTGCAACGTAGGCTTGAGGATAGACATCAATGCTGGTCAGATGGTGATGTCCAAGAAGGGAACATACTTCGGGAAGGCTTATCAAATCGAAAGAATGTTTAAAATTCAGCTTGTCAACCAGTTTGATGCAATTGCATTTTCTGATTATTCTCTTGAGTTGTGGTATAATAGACTAGGACATGTTCATTGTAAAAGAATTAACAAAATGTCTAGTCTAGGACTTATCTCCAAATGTGGGGGCAAGGTGGAGAAGTGTGAAGTGTGTGCTCAGATGAAGATCCCAAGAAAACCCTTTCATCGGGTCAATCGAAGCACAGATCTTCTGGAGTTGGTGCACTCAGATATCTGTGACTTCAAACATTTCTCCACAAAGGCCGGGATGAAGTATTTTATAACCTTCATCGACGACTTCTCAAAATACGCGTTCGTCTACTTGCTCAAGTTTAAAGACGAAGCGTTCGAGAAGTTTAAGGAGTTCAGGGCCGAGGTTGAACGACAAACTGGACAACAACTCAAGAGGCTAAGAAGTGATCGAGGCGGAGAGTATCGGTCTCATAAATTCATATTTTTCTGCAAAGAACATGAAATCATAAACGAGACTACTGCTCCGTATTCTCCTCAATCTAATGGAGTAGCGGAGAGGAAGAACAGAACGTTGACAGAAATGATGAACTCAATGCTGCTAACCGTGGGTCTTCCTAAATGCTACTGGGGAGAAGCTGCATTGACGGCCACTTTTATTCTGAATAGAGTGCCATATGCAACTTCAGACGTAACTCCTCATGAACTCTAGTTCAAAGTCAGACCAAACTTGAATGTCATTCGAGTGTGGAGGTGTATGGCATATGTGAAGCTTCCAGATCTGAAGATTCAGAAGCTGGGGACAAGGACTACGAAGGCGATCTTCTTGGGGTATGCCGAGAAGAGTGATGCTCGGAGATTTCTTGACATTGAGTCAAATCATATCATCGAATCTCGTGATGCTGAATACTTTGAAGACAAGTTTGCAAAAGATAAAAATATTATTCTTTCGGATATTTCGAAAAATAATGTAGGTGCAAATGAGACTGAAATCTCATATGGGCCAGTAGTCCAAGAAGAAGCCGTTGTTGATGAAACAACTCTTGTACCTGAACTCGTAGAGCCGTCAGCAAAGCGAGCGAGGAGACCTAAAGACTCCGGAGATGACTTTGTCACCTATCATGTGGAAGCAGATCCGCTTACCTATGATGAGGCGATGAAGACCAGAGATGCTATCTTCTGGAAGAAAGCAGTGAATGACGAGTTTGACTCTATCACCTCCAATAACACATGGGTGTTGGTAGATCTACCTGAAGGAGAAAAGCCCATCGGATGTAAATGGATCTTCAAGAAGAAGATGAAGGCAGATGAAACTATTGACAAGTTCAAGGCCAGGCTGATAGCCAAGGAATTTTCTCAGAAACATGGAATAGACTACTTTGACACGTACGCTCCAGTAGCTCGGATGACCACCATCAGGATGTTAATCGCTCTAGCAGCCATACATAAGTTGGTGATACATCAGATGGATGTAAAGACAGCATTCCTGAATGGGGAACTGACCGAAGAGATTTACATACAACAGCCATATGGATTTGTCGTCAAAGGTCTTGAAGACAAAGTCTGCAAGTTGGTGAAATCATTGTATGGTTTGAAGCAAGCTCCCAAGATGTGGCATGAGAAGTTTGACAAAGTTATTAGGTCAAACGGCTACAGAGTTAGCGAGACGGACAAATGTGTTTACACAAAGTTCCCTGATGGAAGAGGAGTCATCGTTTGTCTGTACGTGGACGACATGCTAATCCTAGGTACGGATATAGACTGTGTCACAGAGACAAAGAAGTTCCTCTCAACCAAGTTCAGTATGAAGGACTTGGGGGATGCAAATGTCATCTTGGGGATAAAGATCATCCGTACAGACACTGGAGTAGCGCTGTCACAATCTCACTACATTGAGAAGATGCTCACACGCTATGGGTATAAGGATCTTCCAGGGATCGATACGCCATACATGGGTGATCAGAAGCTGAAGCCAAACTCGAGGGAAAGCGTCAGGCAGCTGGTGTATTCTAGCGTTATCGGAAGTTTGATGTACGCAACCACTGCCATAAGGCCTGACATAGCTTTCGCCGTGGGAATGCTGAGTCGGTTCACTAGCAACCCAGGGATTGAGCACTGGAAAGCTGTGAAGCGGGTGATGAGATATCTCAAAAAGACTCAGACATATGCACTGCACTACAACGGGTATCCGACAGTAGTAGAAGGCTTCAGTGATGCTAGCTGGTGTTCAGAGGTGGAAAGCGAGAGATCCACAGGAGGATATGTCTTTTTCTTGGGTGGGGCTGCTATATCGTGGAAGTCGAAGAAACAGACTATACTCTCTCATTCCTCCATGGAATCTGAATTCTATGCACTTAAAACTGCAGCAGATGAAGCAGAATGGCTTCGGAAGCTCATGTATGATCTTCCAGTGGTTGGGGCTCAGATACCGGCGATACCGATATACTGTGACAACCAGACGACTGCGGCGGTGGCATCAAATGACCTCTTCAACGGGAAGAAGAGGACTGTACGGTTGAAGCACAGGGCAGTACACGATCTTATCAAAAGAGGTGTAATTGCAGTGATTGATGTTCGGAGTCAGAAGAACCTGGCAGATCCGTTCACAAAGGGCCTCAAGCGCCAGTTGGTCGATGACATAGCTTGTAAAATGGGCTTGAAGGCATTCTGATAGTGTGTCTTTGTAATCCTATCATAAAGTTTTATGCTATTAGTTCAAAGAGAAATCTACTAAGCATCTAACTTTTGGTTCAAAGGAGGATCACTAACTGGAAAACTATCAGGTAACAGTGGGTACTTGGTCTCTGGAACATGGAAGGGATACGGACCCATAACCACTGTTGTCTACTATGTATTTTCTGCGAAAAAAATAGATCTTGTGGAAGGTTGGCTTAAACGCCTTAATGAGTTCTCAGGCAGAGTGAATGCCTGGTGTGCTTTGCAGGAAGCACGGTAGAGCAGCACTACAAGGAGTGAAACTCCATGCTACAGTGGGGTAACTCCACCATGAGGTTCCCAGGTCTGGGATAATGCCTCGGCTTTGCAAGCCAAGTCATAGCGGCGTAGCACCGCAAATAGGCAGGAAGCCTAATGCTGTATGACGTAATTAAAGAGTTGTAGACAATACTACAAAGGGGACGATGGCCCCATGTTACAGTGGCACGACACCACGATAAGGTACCCAGGTAGGGGTAAAGCCTCGGCATTGCAAGCCATGTCGTTGCGGCGTAACACCGCAAAGAAGCCTTAGGCTTCATGCTGAGTAGATTGGCACTACAAAGAGGCTGAGACCTCATGCTACAGTAGTATGACACTACGATGAGGTTCCCAGGTAGGGGTAATGCCTCGGCTTCAGGCCATGTCACAGCGGCGTAGCACCGCAAGGAAGCGCAAGGCTTCATGCCATGTCTCTTTAATAAAGAACTCACCTATAGTGTATGAAAAGAGATATCAGGCCGTCTCTTAAGGATAAACTTATAGACGCCCAAAATTATACACTGAAACCAGGCTGGCACAGGGCCTTTAATGTGCAGCCAGAAGCACACGTAACTACACTTTGTGAGTGGGAAGAATTACAATTGTTGTGCAGAATTCAAGGCGTAGTCCATTCTTGTATCACATTGTTATTTAACCCATGCGGGAAGATTCAAGTCGTCAGCGACATCTATCCTAATACAAAATAGACAGTTACTGTGGGGAACGCTCAACCCTGGACACATATATATGTTGTGATATGTGGGGGATTGTTGGTGCTTTCTTTACATGGAGAGCGCTTGCTCTCAACATGCCTTGTAAAAGTTTAGTCCCATATCGGAAATGTACCATGAGTTATCTCAACATATATATACTTTGTTGTGTTGTTGAGAGATGCACATGGGGTGGTGACCCTAAGGAGGGAACCATGTGGGTAATTTTACTAGGAGGTAAGAATAAGGCTCCAAGGATTAAGCATTAATGCTTTTGTCATTCTCTTGGATTAATTTCATTTGGAGCTAAGCCCCAAAGGGGCTTAGCGACTCGGACTCGGACTCGGACTCGGGCTCATGAGGCGTAATGTGATATTTTGTTGGCGCACTTTGCACTTAGCACATCAGCAGTCATGCGGCTCATATGCGGCCATACGGTCTTATGCGGCATGCGGCTCATATGTGGCCCCATGCGGCCCATGCAGCTCATGCGGCTCATGCGGTCCATACGGTCCATGCGGTCCATGCGGCTCCTGCGGTTCATGCGGCTCATGTGGTCCATGCGGTCCATGCGGCTCATGCGGTCCATGCGACCATAAGGTCATGCGGCTCATGCGGCCAGGCTGCTGCTGCTGCTGCCGCATGGGGGACTCCGCTGACTGTGCAGACTACTAGTCAGTTATGGAAAGACTGATTCAATGCGATTAATTCAGATCCACTTTTTATGGGATTTGAATTAATTTCGTTGCTATCTTTGTGGGATTTGAATTAATCTCGTTGCTATCTTTTTGGGATTTGATTCAATCTTTCCATAACTGAAGAGGCGGCTAAGGTTTCCACCCTCTCTCTATATATACTCTCTTCTGGCCTCCTTTGTGGATACTATGAAATATAAGTCAGAAAAGGAGAAAGAGAGAGAGAGCTGCTGCCGCCATTGCAAGTTCATCCGAGGAGTCAGAACAGAGGTGACTTCGAGCGTTCCACAAGTTCTTCAAACTTGCTGGTTCCTGGAAGCAATTCGTGTGGAGGCGAATCTTGCTTTGAGCAACGGTGTTTTGACACTCCAGCAACTGTTCTTCATCTCATCTTTCTCTAGATTTTGTAACTCGTTCTGTCCCAATTGCATCACGTTTGCAAGGAAGAACGAGAGATCTTCTCTTCTCTATTTTCCTCCTTAATATTGTAATCTGGCTATTTGATCATTTGTATTTTCGTAGATCTCGTTTGCATCTGTTTTACCATCTTTGATCAAGTCCCGGGACTAACATTAATTGCCCCTTCCTTCCTTTATTGCTTTGATTGCACTTTTTTTTACCCTCGTCTCCTATTGGTGCTTAGGAACCAACAGTTTTGTATTCATTATAAATATTAGTTGTTGACCCCTTTCTATTGCAATTAAAGTCCTTTGTATGATATTCGTATCCACTAACGTTTCTAACTTGAGTACAATTTCTTGGCCTAGCTGAAGAGTAGAGCTGACTGTTAATACTTACAGCTCTACTTCAAACACCTCAACCTAGTTTGGCACTTCTTTTCAAGATATTAACATGAAACTGATAAACAGAAGTAATAGAATGAAGTGCTTCACAATGTCTTCGAAAGAAACACGTCGAAAAGCACATTTTTGGGGATGACTGTGAGGGAACATTTTTTGAAATGATTTCCTGTTAGTTCTTGGTCTAGCTAACTTCATCTAGTTCCCTTGGGCAGGAAAATGTTAACGATAATGCCTTAAAAGTTAGTGTTGAATAACTATAAGATTGTTACGTAAAGTTGTCTTCATATTAAATGACTTGTTGTCCCCGTGCCTCTGGCACTCTTTGTTATTTCAGATTTTGAAATTGTTTCTCATTTATATTATTTTTAATAATATTTTTATTAGTTTTATGATTTTTTTATTGACATATACACGTCTCATATATGTAGCCAGTTGGTATATGTCCTATATTCTAATCATGACCCTTCTTCATCTTTTATGTTTTGGCAGGAAACAACTCTTCACTTTATTATATAGATATCATTGTTCTAACAATCGGTTCTAGGTGGCGCCTAGGCGCTAGACAGTCATGGGGCACCTAGACGCTAGTTGATGCTTAGGCAAAATTAGGCACTAAGCGTCCGGTGCCTGTCCGACTACCACTTAGTGACTTTTACTACCCTGATAGATAGTACTATTAAAATTGTAAAGAATCATACAAGCAAAGAAACATAGGAAGATTCGTGCAATGAAGAGTTGAAATCCGCTTAACTGCCACACTTTAGACACTGTTTAACTGTAACACTTTAGACACTGTACTATAGTTCATTTCGACAAGAAGTTTGTGTTGGTGCTTTCTTTACATGGAGAGAGCTTGCTCTCAACATGCCTTGTAAATTTTAGTCCCACATCGGAAATGCACCATGAGTTATCTCAACATATATATACTTGGGTGTGTTGTTGAGAGATGCACATGGGGTGGTGACCCTAAGGAGGGAACCATGTGGGTGATTTTACTAGGAGGTAAGAATAAGGCTCCAAGGATTAAGCATTAATGCTTTTGTCATTCTCTTGGATTAATTCCACTTGGAGCTAAGCCCCAAAGGGGCTTAGCGACTCGGACTCGGACTCGGACTCGGGCTCATGAGGCGTAATATGGCGTTTTGTTGGCGCACTTTGCACTTAGCACGTCAGCAGTCATACGGTCTTTATGCGGCTCATATGCGGCCATGCGGTCTTATGCGGCATGCGGCTCATATGCGGCCTCATGCGGCTCATGCGGCCATGCGGTTCATGCGGCCATGCGGCTCATGCGGTCCATGCGGTCCATGCGGCTCATGCGGCTCATGCGGTCCATGCGGCTCATGCGGTCCATGCGGCTCATGCAGTTCATGCGGTCCATGCGGCTCATACGGCACATGCGGTCCATGCGGCCCAAGCGGTCCATGCGGCCAGGCTGCTGCTGCTGCTGCCGCATGGAGGGCTACGCTGACTGTGCAGATTTCAAATCGGTTATGGAAAGGGTGAATCAATACGATTAATTCAGATCCTATCTTTGTGGGATTTGAATTAATTTCGTTACTATATTTGTGGGATTTGAATTAATTCAGTTCCTATCTTTGTGGGATTAGAATTAATTCGTTGCTATCTTTTTGTGATTTGATTCAATCTTTCCATAACTGAAGAGGCGGCTAGGGTTTCCCCCTCTCTCTATAAATACTCTCTTCTGGCCTCCTTTGTGAGTATAACGAAAATTACAAGTTAGAAAAGGAGAAAGAGAGAGAGAGTTGCTGCCGCCATTGTAAGTCCATCCGAGGAGTCTGAACAGAGGTGACTTCGAGCGTTCCACAAGTTCTTCAACTTGCTGGTTCCTGGAAGCAGATCGTGTGGGACGAATCTTGCTTTGAGCAACGGTGTTTTGACACCCCAGCATTGTTCTTCTTCTCATCTCTCTAGATTATTGTAACTTGTTCTGTCCCAATTGCAACACGTTTGCAAGGAAGAACAAGAGATCTTCTCTTTGTTATTTTTCTCCTTCATATTGTAATTTGGCTTTTTAGTTTTATTCGTAGATCTTGAGTTTGATCATCACAAAGTTTTGTGTGACATCTCAGATCTCGATTGCATTAGTTTTCATCTTCGATCAAGCCTCCGGAACTAACAATCTCAAAGCAAGATCCGTGTAGATGGAAAACATTAATGCTTCGCTCCTCCAATCGGACTTCTGCAAGTTGGAAAAGTTCGATGGAGAGCACTATCAAGTCTGAAAGAGAAAGGTGTACCTAACTCTTTAACTGAAAGATGTTGATCATGTTCTGTTGGAGGAAGAACCCTCTGTTCCAGACACTGGATCTACTGCCGCCATCAACGCGGCTACCAAACTCCAGGCCAAATGGAGAAGGAAAAATAGCATCTGCAGGCTCATCATCCTGAATGCTATGGAGGACTCCCTGGCAGAATCCTACTCGAAGAAGGAACTTGCCAGAGACATATGGGAGTCTATGAAAAATCTGTATGAAGAAGATAAGAACAGGAGCAAAATGTTTGTGGTTGAAAAATATCACAAATTGCTCTTTGAGGACGAAAAGTCCATGTTACCACAGGTGAAGGAATTTTTGAAGCTGCGTCAGAAACTGGAAGACGAAGAGATGCCCCTTCCCGACAAGTTTGTCGTCGGAGGGATCGTCTCAAAACTTCCTGCTGGATGGAGTACCTTCTATGCAAGGATGCACAGAAAGAAGCTAGACATTAGCTTGGGAGATCTACTTCAAGAGATCCATGTTGAGGACGAGATGCGTTCTCAACAGAAGGTGGACACTCTGTCCAAACAGTTGGCTAAAGCCAATCTTGTGCAAACGAGAGATTCCAAGGGGAAACAGGCGGCTTCTCATCCCAAGAAGAAGGACTTCGCTAATCTAAAAGTGAAGGGTCCTTCTTTCAAGCAACAGAAGACTAAGTCACACGTGACTTGTTATAATTATGGCAAGAAAGGCCACTACAAGAGTGAATGCAGATCTAAGCCTAAACAATCAGAGAAAGGTGAGCCTAATAAGGTTTCATTGGTTTCTAACGTTGTTGCTATGATCGGACAGGTCATAACTGTGGGGGTTGACTCTGACTGGTGGATAGACACTGGTGCGACTTGCCATGTCTGTTCAGGCAAGGAATGGTTCGTCACGTACCAGCCGATATCTGAGAAGGTTGTCATGGCGAACCAGGCCCAAGCTGAAGTTCTGGGGATCGGGACCGTGGAACTGAAACTCACTTCTGGAAACACTCTGACGCTTCAAGGTGTGAAGCATGTTCCGGCGATTGCCAATAACCTGATCTCTGGGAGCCTGCTCTGCAACGCAGGCTTGAGGATGGACATCAATGCTGGTCAGATGGTGATGTCCAAGAAAGGAACATACTTCGGGAAGGCTTATCAAACCGAAGGCATGTTTAAAATTCAGCTTGTTAACCAGTTTGAAGACATTAATGCAGTTGCATTTTCTGATTATTCTCTTGAGTTGTGACATAATAGACTAGGACATGTTCATTGTAAGAAAATTAACAAAATGTCTAGTCTAGGACTTATCTCCAAATGTGGGGGTAAGGTGGAGAAGTGTGAGGTGTGTGCTCAGACGAAGATCACAAGGAAACCCTTTCATCGGGTCAATAGAAGCACAGATCTTCTGGAGTTGGTACACTCCGATATCTGTGACTTCAAACATTTCTCCACGAAGGCCGGGATGAAGTATTTTATAACCTTCATCGACGACTTCTCAAAATACGTGTCCGTCTACTTGCTCAAGTCCAAAGACGAAGCTTTCGAGAAGTTTAGAGAGTTCAGGGCCGAGGCTGAACGGCAGACTGGACAACAACTCAAGAGGCTGAGAAGTGATCGAGGTGGGGAGTACAGGTCTCATGAATTCGCATCGTTCTGCAAAGAACATGGAATCATATGCGAGACTACTGCTCCATATTCTTCTCAATCCAACGGAGTAGCAGAGAGGAAGAACCGGACATTAACAGAAATGATGAATTCCATGCTGCTCACTGCAGGTCTTCCAAAATGCTACTGGGGAGAAGCTGCATTAATGGCCACTTTCATTCTGAATAGAGTGCCATATGCAACTTCGGAGGTAACTCCTCATGAACTCTGGTTCAAAGTCAGACCCAACTTGAATGTCATTCGAGTGTGGGGGTGTCTGGCGTATGTGAAGCTTCCAGATCTGAAGATTCAGAAGCTGGGGACAAGGACTACGAAGGCTATCTTCTTGGGGTATGCCGAGAAGAGTGATGCTCGAAGATTTCTTGATATTGAATCAAATCATAGTATCGAATCTCGCGATGCTGAATACTTTGAAGACAAGTTCGCAAAAGACAAAAACATTGTTCTTTCGGACATTCCGGAAAATGATGTAGGTACTAATGAGACTGAAATCTCATAAGAGCCAGTAGTCCAAGAAGAAGCTGTTGTTGATGGAACAACTCTTGCACCAGAACTTGCCGAGCCGTCAGCTAAGCGAGCGAGGAGACCGAAAGATTTCGGAGATGACTTTGTCACCTATCATGTGGAAGCAGATCCGCTTACCTATGATGAGGCGATGAAGACCAGAGATGCTATCTTCTGGAAGGAGGCAGTGAATGACGAGTTTGACTCTATCACCTCCAATAACACATGGGTGTTGGTAGATCTACCTGAAGGAGAAAAGCCTATTGGATGTAAATGGATCTTCAAGAAGAAGATGAAGGCAGATGGAACTATTGACAAGTTCAAGGCCAGGCTGGTCGCCAAAGGATTTTCTCAGAAACAGGGGATAGACTACTTCGACACATACGCTCCAGTAGCTCGGATGACCACCATCAGGATGTTAATCGCTCTAGCAGCTATACATAAGTTGGTGATACATCAGATGGATGTAAAGACAGCGTTTCTGAATGGGGAGCTGACCGAAGAGATTTACATGCAACAGCCAGATGGATTTGTCGTCAAAGGTCTTGAAGACAAAGTCTGCAAGTTGGTGAAATCATTATATGGTTTGAAGCAAGCTCCCAAGATGTGGCATGAGAAGTTTGACAAAGTTATTAGGTCAAACGGCTACAGAGTCAGCGAGACGGACAAATGTGTTTACACAAAGTTCGCTGATAGAAGAGGAGTCATCGTTTGTTTGTACGTGGACGACATGCTAATCCTAGGTACGGATATAGGCTGTGTCACAGAGACAAAGAAGTTCCTCTCAACCAAGTTCAGTATGAAGGACTTGGGGGATGCAGATGTTATCTTGGGCATAAAGATCATCCGGACAGACACTGGAGTAGCGCTGTCACAATCTCACTATATTGAGAAGATGCTCACACGCTATGGGTATAAGGATCTTCCAGGGATCGATACGCCATACAGGTGTGATTAGAAGCTGAAGCCAAACTCGAGGGAAAGCGTCAGGCAGCTGGAGTATTCTAGCGTTATCGGAAGTTTGATGTACGCAACTACTGCCACAAGGCCTGACATAGCTTTCGCCGTGGGAATGCTGAGTCGGTTCACAAGCAACCCAGGGGTTGAGCACTGGAAAGCTGTGAAGCGAGTAATGAGATATCTCAAGAAGACTCAGACATATGCACTGCACTACAACGGGTATCCGACAGTAGTGGAAGGCTTCAGTGATGCTAGCTGGTGTTCAGAGGTGGAAAGCGAGAGATCCATAGGTGGATATGTCTTTTCTTTGGATGGAGCTGCTATATCGTGGAAGTCGAAGAAGCAGACTGTACTCTCTCGTTCCTCCATGGAATCTGAATTCTATGCACTTGAAACTGCAGCAGATGAAGCAGAATGGCTTCGGAAGCTCATGTATGATCTTCCAGTGGTTGGGGCTCAGATACCGGTGATACCGATATACTGTGACAACCAGGCGACTGCGGCGGTGGCATCAAATGACCTCTTCAACGGGAAGAAGAGGACTGTGCGGTTGAAGCACAGGGCAGTACACGATCTTATCAAAAGAGGTGTAATTGCAGTGGTTGATGTTCGGAGTCAGGAGAACCTGGCAGATCCGTTCACAAAGGGCCTCAAGCGCCAGTTGGTCGATGACACAGCTTGTAAAATGGGCTTGAAGGCATTCTGATAGTGTGTCTTTATAATCCTACCATAAAGTTTTATGCTATTAGTTCAAAGAGAAATCTACTAGGCATCTAACTTTTGGTTCAAAGGAGGATCACTGACTGGGAAACTATCAGGTAACAGTGGGTACTTATTCTCTGGAACATGGAAGGGATACGGACCCATAACCACTGTTGTCTACTATGTATTTTTCTACGAAAAAATAGATCCTGTGGAAGGTTGGCTTAAATGCCTTAATGAGTTCTCAGGCAGAGTGAATGTCTGATGTGCTTTACAGGAAGCACGGTAGAGCAGCACTACAAGGAGTGAATCTCCATGCTACCGTGGGGTGACTCCACCATGAGGTTCCCAGGTAGGGGTAATGCCTCGGCTTTGCAAGCCAAGTCACAGCGGCGTAGCACCGCAAATAGGCAGGTTGCCTAATGCTGTATGACGTAATTAAAGAGTTGTAGACAGCACTACAAAGGGGAGGATGGCCCCTTGTTACAGTGGCACGACACCACGATGAGGTACCCAGGTAGGGGTAAAGCCTCGGCATTGCAAGCCATATCGTTGCGGCGTAACACCGCAAGGAAGCCTTAGGCTTCATGCTGGGTAGTTTGGCACTACAAAGAGGCTTGTGACCTCATGCTACAGTAGTATGACACTACGATGAGGTTCCCAGGTAGGGGTAATGCCTCAGCTTCAGGCCATGTCATAGCGGCGTAGCACCGCAAGGAAGCGCAAGGCTTCATGCCATATCTCTTTAATAAAGAACTCACCTATAGTGTATGGAAAGAGATATCAGGCCGTCTCTTGAGGGTAAACTTGTAGACGCCCAAAATTATACACTGAAACCAGGCTGGCACAGGGCCTTTAATGTGCAGCCAGAAGCACACGTAACTACACTTTGTGAGTGGAAAGAATTACAATTGTGGTACAGAATTCAAGGCGTAGTCCATTCTTGTATCACATTGTTATTTAATCCATGCGGAAAGATTCAAGTCGTCAGCGACATCTATCCTAATGCAAAATGGACAGTTACTGTGGGGAATGCTCAACCCTGGACACATATATATGTTGTGATATGTGGGGGATTGTTGGTGCTTTCTTTACATGGAGAGAGCTTGCTCTCAACATGCCTTGTAAATTTTAGTCCCACATCGGAAATGCACCATGAGTTATCTCAACATATATATACTTGGGTGTGTTGTTGAGAGATGCACATGGGGTGGTGACCCTAAGGAAGGAACCATGTGGGTGATTTTACTAGGAGGTAAGAATAAGGCTCCAAGGATTAAGCATTAATGCTTTTGTCATTCTCTTGGATTAATTCCCTTGGAGCTAAGCCCAAAGGGGCTTAGCGACTCGGACTCAGGCTCATGAGGCGTAATGTGGCATTTTGTTGGCGCACTTTGCACTTAGCACGTCAGCAGTCATGCGGTCTTTATGCGGCTCATATGCGGCCATGCGGTCTTATGCGGCATGCGGCTCATATGCGGCCTCATGCGGCTCATGCGGCCATGCGGTTCATGCGGCCATGCGGCTCATGCGGTCCATGCGGTCCATGCGGCTCATGCGGCTCATGCGGCTCATGCGGCTCATGCGGTCCATGTGGCTCATGCGGCTCATGCGGTCCATGCGGCTCATGCGGTTCATGCGGTCCATGCGGCTCATGCGGCACATGCGGTCCATGCGGCCCAAGCGGTCCATGCGGCCAGGCTGTTGCTGCTGCTGCCGCATGGAGGGCTACGCTGACTGTGCAGATTTCAAATCGGTTATGGAAAGGGTGAATCAATGCGATTAATTCAGATCCTATCTTTGTGGGATTTGAATTAATTTTGTTACTATATTTGTGGGATTTGAATTAATTCAGTTCCTATCTTTGTGGGATTAGAATTAATTCGTTGCTATCTTTTTGTGATTTGATTCAATCTTTCCATAACTGAAGAGGCGGCTAGGGTTTCCCCCTCTCACTATAAATACTCTCTTCTGGCCTCCTTTGTGAGTATAACGAAAATTACAAGTTAGAAAAGGAGAAAGAGAGAGAGAGTTGCTGCCGCCATTGCAAGTCCATCCGAGGAGTCTGAACAGAGGTGACTTCGAGCGTTCCACAAGTTCTTCAACTTGCTGGTTCCTGGAAGCAGATCGTGTGGGGCGAATCTTGCTTTGAGCAACGGTGTTTTGACACCCCAGCATTGTTCTTCTTCTCATCTCTCTAGATTATTGTAACTTGTTCTGTCCCAATTGCAACACGTTTGCAAGGAAGAACAAGAGATCTTCTCTTTGTTATTTTTCTCCTTCATATTGTAATTTGGCTTTTTAGTTTTATTCGTAGATCTTGAGTTTGATCATCACAAAGTTTTGTGTGACATCTCAGATCTCGATTGCATTAGTTTTCATCTTCGATCAAGCCCCCGGGACTAACAGTTTGAGCATGCTTGAGTATTTTGCCAATATGGGTGTATCTTTCAATATTTGCTTAAAAGGATAATTACGATCCATCTTATAAGATGCATTGTTGCACTTGCTTCTGGATCTCTGGTGCTTTATGTAGCCTTAAGTTGGTTGTTTCAATATCTTTTGACTTTTTCTTTGTTGAGGGGTAGTACTGGTTTGTGTACTTCCATAGCTTGAAAGCATTCTTAGTCAACATGCAAGTAGTATAATGCTCCAAGACTAGGGGTGTAAAATGGACAAAGTAGTCCGTTGTCCGTACTTGTCTGGCTCGATAAATGGTTCGACCGCGGGCCGTCCGATTGATTAACGAACAAAACTTGGACATATTTTTTGGTCCGTTTAAAAATCGGACACGAACACGGTCATATCCATGTCCGGTCCGAATTTGTCCGCGAACCGTCCGATAGTGGAAACTCCTTTTGGTTTTGCATCAATTATATCATATCATTTTGGTTTTGCATCAATTTGTTGTTGTCCGGTCTCGATTTTCATTAACTTTTTACCATTGTTTGTTGTATTCTATAACCTTTCATTATATTTTCTTTCAACTTGAATTTTTTTAGCAACTATCAAGTAATCTTGATAAAATAATAGTTTTTGATAATATATTTAATTTGTCCGCGGACCGTCCGATTGAATTAACGAACAGTGATTGTCCGTGTCCGTCCGGCCCGAATTCGAACAGTGGACTGTCTGTGTCCGTCCTACCGAACTCATTTTTATTTTCGGACCGAACACGGACAGTGGACTGTCCGTGTCCGTCCGAACCGTTTACACCCCTACCCAAGACTGTCTATGTCCATCCTTAATTCCTTACACCAGGTTATTATCTATTTTTGCATCATTTATTGATGAGTTTCATACATATATCTAATTGTATAAGAAACTTCAATATTCTCTAAGCTTTAAAAGGTGAATTTGTTTATATGGATGGCAGCAAATGCACATGGTGAGCACATGTATCCTCTTTTCTCCATTCAGCTCTTGGGCCATCTATCCCATCAATCTAATTCGCTTCTCTTTTGAATGATGCTTACATCACATATGCCATGCAAAATTGAATTTCCTTTCTTTTTTTCCAAATTTAGTTAAACTGCATGCACAGTCCCGTTTGGGACTCTGTTTATATGTCTCAAAACCAAGTTTGGGGACTAAAATTTAGTTTTTGGTTGAATATATAATGTTTGGCAGTTGGTTTTGTCTTGTGCAAACTAAACTAAGATTATCTTGGTTGCTTTTCCTTTTCTCTCCCTCTTTTTTTTTTCTTCCAACACCAGGTAAATATCTTTTATGTATAATTTTTATGAATTTATGATATACTAGTTAAGATTAGATTTGGTAATATTAAGTTTCATTAGATTGTCTTTATATTTAATTGTTGTGTAGTGCCGACTCACTTTTTGACATTCAATATGCTTGACTTGCAGGAAAGAGGCATTAATCCATCAAAGAGAGGTAATGACACAACAATATAGATATTTTATTCAAAAATTTGTTTGTACTATTATACCTGAATTACATGCAATTTTAGAAGTGTTTTTCTAATCAAATGTAAAGATATTTGTAGACATACCATATCCAGTTGGATCATCTAATTTCTGGTAGACTAAATGAACTAAAAGTACTACGATATACTTATTGATCAGCTTGTCACCTCGTGTATCGTCTCATGTTGATGTGTATCACGTATCGTATCATATCATATCGTATTGATGGGGATCTATTCGAATCCACTTGAAATCGCACGATTTCCTCTGTATTTAGCAGTTTTACCATGAGTCAGTGGTTTTTTTGTGTCTCTCCTCAACTGATTCTTTGTTTTGGGGTCTGTTTCTATTGGGTTGGTTTGGAGGGATGGTTTGGGGGAATTTATGTTTATTGTGGAGAATAGGTTTGGGTTTCGATCGGTTATTTTTGAAAATTTTCTTATGTTTGAAAATTATTGGATTTGTTCTTAATTGAACCAGGTACATGTTCAGTTAGATCCTGCAGGTCGTTTGATTATATATGGCGAACCTGGGTAGCCTTATAATCCTTGGAGTGTTACTCATTTCAAATGTATGTTCTACTTCAATTTCGACCTTTAATGTTGAATTCCATTACAAACAACATTGTTTCTCGGGGATGCGGGTGGGAACGATCCTATACTAAGGTATGTCATGTTTTGAGTTTGGATTTTAAAAATTATGTAGAAATGAGGCAAAATATGGAACTTAAGGGCGTGATGCTTTATGAAGAAGTTGTAATCATCGATCAAGAGAATTTACTTGGTTTATATTACTTTCTACAATGACAATCATATTGGCTCAGATTACTTGCTCATTTTTGAATATAGAAGTCCACACATTTGTACCAATTCCAACTTTGGTATTCTTTGTTAATATAGTATTTATGGATGACCGCTTGCATACACATATTTCTTGCTACATACCAGATTCTTTGAGGACCTGATATGGATACACTTGTCTGTAATTTATGTATCGTATCTCTCTCTTCCTTTAGGTTAGCTCATTATCAACATGTTTGATATATACATGTGACTTGTTTATCTCCACCATCGATTATCAAATGCATAGACTCATCATTCTATTTTTTTATCTAATATTTCATTTTCACCTTTGTACTGTATATAATGCGTCTAAGAGAAGAGAATACAATAATTTTATTTCTTTTATTTCTATTCCTTTTATGACATCTTACCCAATAGAGAATCTTGTACATAGAAAATAAAATAGCCTACAAAAATTTTATACTGACAGTGTGCTATATGTTCACTAGAGGATGCGGATGTTACTATTTATTTAAAGGTTTGTAAGATTTTCTCTAATCTCCCTTTTTCTTTATATAGCAAATATGCGAAAGTAACTTGCATATCTTGTTGGACTACAAATTACTTTCATCAAATACAGTCTCTGATGGTGGATGTGGTATTAAGAGATTGGATATATTGGTTGATGGTGGCAAGAGTTTCGACAGAAGCTCTAAGATATCAGAAGATCAATATGTCGTACATGTCTGATGATGATATAAGTAGTGATAAGTGGACGAAGCTTCTCATTCATGCCGTACATGCCAGACATAAGCTCTTAAACATTAGTAGATCGATTAAACTTTGTAAACGAATTACCTTTTAAAGTCTAGTCTAGATTTTTGATATTATTTGTATTTTCTACTTTATATACTTTTGATGATATTTTATAAACATTTAACTTTTTGGGATATGTTATTAGCTATTTTATGTTAAGTTTGACAGCTTTTGTTAATTGAATGTTGATTCAGGAAATGTGTAAAACTCTTGCAAACCCTTATTATGTGTTTCAATGGTCATTTTAGGAATTATCAAATTTTTGGTTCAAACTAAAAAATAGAACACGAAATTGAAATAAAAAATACACTAGAACACTAATAAAGTGTTTCAAAATTAGCCTCAAAACAATATAAAAGTGTTCAAATTACATTTCGGAACTATCATAAAGCGTTTCAAAATGACATTTAGAAACATATCAAAGGTGTTCCAGAAATGATTTAGAAATGCATTATATTTGTTCCAAAATCCAATTTAGGAACGTTTGATAACCATTCCAGACTAAATTTAGGAACACTTTATAAACGTTCCAAAAATTGCAATGACATTTTTAGGAACGATTATGTTGTGTGCCTAAAAATATAAGGAACATATAAAAACTATTCCTAAATGCCTTTTTTGGTGTAGTGAAATAAAACCCTTTCCTAAACCCATATACTTTTTTTTAAAAACTCATTCAAAAATTTTTAAGAACCCCAAAGTAGTTATATAAAATCCATTATCTATCCTTTTTTTTTATAAAACCACATGTATTAGAAAGCATACTGAAGAGCCCCTATGAATACTTTATCCAATGTAAAAGCCATTTTGAAATATTTACAATAAACACATTACTTTCTACAGGCCCAAAACCCAATTTACTCATAAATATAATTATGACCCAATCTTTAACCATATTACTCATAAATATTTATGTCACTGCCACATTTTAGCTTGAGAGTATTTTGGTCATTTTGTGAATTTTGAATTTATTTTGAATTATTGAAGTGATGATTGTTATTTTGACTTTTGCTAGTTGAGACTTGGAGACTGACCTAGATGTTGACTCTAGCTATGCTGACTTGACTAGCATGGTGGGACCCTAGTCTAACTTAAGTCAATCCAAGTTAAGTCATTTAGAATCAAGTTTCATATAGGAGAATAAATGATTAGGTTCATGGACTTTTGACTTAAGGAGTGATTTCTTTTACCATTGAAACTTGGTCCAAGCCCATTAGTTATCACCCTAACCCTAATTCCCCCTTTATGGTCGGCCACATAGGGATCCCCACCCTATATAATCTCTCTTCCTATAGTTCTTGCATCTTTTGCATCAAATCAACTTTTGGAAAAGAAATGTATTGGTCATTCTTCCCCAATTCATAACTATTTCATTTTAATTCATTTTTGACTCTAGTTTCTTGTATTAGTGTCTAATCCTACTCTATTTTCTGTTCATGGAGAGAAATCTCAGTTTTGGTATAATTTGGAGCTTTTGGCTAGCAAGGAGAATCATCCTATTTGGGACTTTTTCTTTGTCATTGACACTGTATAGGTAAACACCCTAAACTATGTTTTAAATCTGATTTCTTTACATAATAGCCTAGATCTAGGTGTCCCCTAGCTGTGGTGTGTGATTTGTGAAATTTTGCATTAGTTTCGTGTCCGTATCGGACACGTATCATAATCTAGTTCTAGGTGTTTGATAGAATGTCTCAAAGGGAATTATTTTTCTATTTTTGAAAAGTTTTTGAATAGAAATGTTGATGTATATGTATATAATGATTTCCTATTTGACTGAGTCAAATTCGAGCCGTGTCCGTGTCCAAATAGGACACGAACACGCTCACTGTGCACACGCGGACAGTGTCCTGCTGTCCGACACTGAGTACTCTCTACTCAGGACACGTGGACACGAGAAATTTTGGAAGAATGTCGGGGCAATGACTGACATCAACCTCCCAAAGTTTGGGAACACATGGATCACCACACGAAGAGAAATCTGACCCGCACTAGGCACACACTTTGTGCGCATAATCGAATATCACTCACTGACACGCGTCTCGTGTCCGTACAGGACACGACATAGACACTTCGTGGTGGGTGCAGTGTGTAGCCCTAGTGTTGGGCTACACGTGGACGTGACCACGTGGACACACGTGTCGTGTGTCGTGTCCACGAACGCGATGAACACGTACACGAGACTGTGTATTGTCTCGATGTACATGAGTGTGGGTTTTGTCTTGGACACGTTAATGTCCAGTTTTTGGACACCAAAACACTTGCACGACACATTCACATGTGACACATGATTTACCAACCAATTATTTGGGATTATCAACTGTATTTCGAATTCGAACTCGGGTTTTCCAATTTTTCTGATACCAATGTAAGTGTAATGTTAATTCTGAGATTTAAACTTGTGTTTACTGATTTTGAATGAATAAATCATTATGTTTAATCCTATATCATGTCTGAGAATTAAATCTACATGTTAGGATTCATGATTTGTATTTGATCGTGGGTTTTCGAAATGATTTGGGACTGTCAACCTGGAAAACTGTTTATGAATGCACTGAATTCTCTATATAACACACACACACACGTACAAACCTGGGACACCATATAGCTACTGATTTTACACACACACATATGTACAAATTTGATAACACCCTATCCACTATATATATATACACACACATTACACTAAAACCTGAGAATACATGTGCACTTAACTGTTGCATTGATTTTTCATGTGTACACACACACACACACACATTGAAATGTCACTAGCATGTTCCCCAACCTACGTGTAATCTATATACACTGATTTAGGGTATGCACACACACACAGGTATACACTGGAACCCGAGACCCTGTAGCTACTGCTACCTCATACACACACAAATTCTTGATACATATACACACACATAGAGTCACTCACTCACACATGGACTCACACATACACACAGGCACATTCACAAATCTGAGAACACCCTCTTGCTATCACACACACAGGAACCTATATACATGTACACACACATGGCACACACACACATATATAACACTATCACACTATATCTCTCTCTCTATATATATATGTATATATATATTAATGTCCTTAACCTTGCTAGATAAATATGTAATATATATGCATATTGCCTATATGATTTAGTGTATATAAATGTGGTAAATAAATATGAGTGTATGCCAATGTAGGATGGTATATAGGCATATAGCCTATATGGTTTCCTATATGTAAGCCTATGTATATATGGCATGTATATACATGGGATTGTGTGTTGATAGGCTTGTATAACATTGTGATGGTGTGTGAATGCTAGATAGGTATGGTTAGGCTTAGTGAGACTTGTCTAGTTAGGATTTGATCTAGTTGACCTAGTTTGACTAGTGTAGTTGACTAGAGTTGACCAAAGGTTAACTTTAGCCTAGATTAACCAAAATATCATGTAGAATGCATTATAGCAGTCTATTTTATCATTTTGGATATGTTATGACTTGTGCTGTTCTAAATAGGAGCCAGACACCACTCCTCAGACAGTATTTTATTTTAGATACTCAGGATATCAGACGAGTACATTCTCTGACCGTTTCATACTTGCTAGGACTATATTCTTGCTCTAGATTACCTTACTTGACGCTGTCACGATGAAAACATAGATTAGTACTATATGGATCTTTTCATATGATGTTATCCCCTTCGGGAGCATCGGATACATCATGTCATGTGCGTTTCACTTTTATCATGTATTCCTGTGCACTCTCGTGATTCATGTACTCTCATGTTCACGAAGCCCCCATATTTATATTCATGTGCACCCATTTATGGGCCCCCATATGAAATCATGTACAATAACATAACTTGAACGGATCCTTGTGTATTGATTGGGGATGGGGGAGTAGAAATAGTCATGTGAATATTTCTAAAGTAGTGTAGCCATGTACAATCTCACATATTTATTATCAAGCCGTTCATATGTCTATCTTGTACTCTAAATCACTAGTTCATTGTAGTTCTTTACTTATAGTAGATATTTCCATTATAGTCTTTCTTTTATTTCATGTCATTTCTATCAGCATTTTATATATTTTACTCTATTGCCTATTTTATATTCATGTCATGATATGAACTACGTGAGATGTACTATGCTCGCTCCCGTCCTGACTGGACCTATTGAAAATATTACAGATGACATTGAGGAGTTCTGTCCCACATACTATGGAGCAGGCCTAGATGATACATGTGAGCTGGACTCCCAGGAGGACCCAGCACTTGCAGAGGACATTATCCCAGTAGTCTAGGCTAGTTAGCTAGACCAGTATCTTACTTATTATCCTGTCCTGTTTGGATACACTTGTATTTATTTGGGGATTGTGCTATTCTGGATATTATGGAGTTGTTATCTTAGACATTTAGATTCTCTCTCTTATCTTGTATTTTTATTATGGATTCAGTTCTATCTATCTATCTTATCGTACTTTCTACCTTAGCTGTGATTGAGTTGTACTTTATATTATTCCTCTATTCGGAGAGTATACAGGTACCTTATAATTGTTAGATGTATGTGACCTAGGACAACGTTCTACTGTCGATACTATAGCATAGGCTGGACGTAACCACTTTTTGTGCCCCTACACTGGGTGCGGGTCGTGACACGTTTTTAGTGGTGGCCCATGCAGGTCCTTCTTAGAATTACGGTGGTATTCGAACTAGAGTATCACTGCAGCCTGCAGTAGGATTAGGATATTTTTAAAGGTACTCAACCACATTAGGAAAAACTCTTAATTAGATTCTTTTTATCTAAATTTGTTGCTTATTGTCTTCCCTTGAATATAAACTGTCCTTCCTTGCTATTTCGACTCATTCTCAGAAATTATTTTCTTATTTGATCTGTCTCCAGGATGGTCGAGACTAGATCTCATCGCCCAAGACAGGAGGACACTGATGAGAGGTCTACTATCTCTCGTCCTTAGCAGCCAGCCCCCGGTATCGCAGCCCCAGTTATGCCAACTGAGGTGGGTGTTTCAGCTGCGTTCGGAGGAGCCCCTCCACCAGCATTTCACAGACAGAGCCCGGTGATTCCGGAGATGCTCCAGCAGCAGCAGCCACCTTCAGGATCCGTCGACGCAGTCCAGCTATTCACTTTCTTCCAGCAGTTTATGGAGGCCCAGCAGCAGCGTCAGACGACATAATTCAGTAGGGGCATCGATCTGGCCCTGACGACAATTGAGAGGGCTACAGCTCAGCCTCCGGCAGTTCAGCAACAACATCAGTCGAAGGAGAAGGGCATCCAGGATTTCTAGAAGATGCACCCGCAGGACTTCAGGGGTACAGAGGGCATCCTGTACGCAGATGAGTGGATTGAGCACATGGAGGAGATCTTCAGGCTGGCACAGATTCTAGCAAGGCTACAGATTGAGGCGGCGGCTAGTATGATGCAGGATTTGGCTCGCATATGGTACCAGATAGACCCGAGGGTTGGTACAGTAGGGCAGACTTGGGCAGTTTTTAAGAAGCTGTTCAAGGAGAAGTTTTTCCCGATGCAGTGCTTGGTGCCCTCGAGACGTAGTTCGAGGCTTTGGTGCACGGCAGTCAGACTGTCGAGGAGTACGTCGGAGAGTTCTGCCGTCTGGGCAGGTTTGTTGAGGGGCTTTCTGAGGTGATGAAGGCCCGGAGGTTCAGGAAGGGACTAGTCAAGGAGATGAAGTCCTATACCAAGAGTGCCCGCAGTACCACTTTTGAGGAGATCCTGGTGGGTGCCTTAGCAACAGAGGATGATCTTGAGCTGAGGCTCAAGAGGGGGCGAGACACTCAGGGAGCCAGTGGTAGCGGAGGATCGGCCAAGAGGCCGTACTCTCAGCAGCAGCACCAGCAGAGGACGTTTCAGCCGCAGCAGTTCCAGCAGCCGAGACTTCTGCCAGCTCAGCATCAGCAGCCGAGGCAGCAACAGCAGGCCCCGAGGCAGCAGTCTACTAGTTGTACCTTCTACAGAAAACCGAGGCATGGATGGACTGAGTGTAGGAAGAGGCTGGAGAAGTGCCTTCTCTGCGGTTCATCGGAGCATCAGCTGAGGGACTGTTCCCTCTTCGCAAGTAGAGCAGCACAGGGAACAGAAGCCAAGGCTCCAGTGGGACCGCAGAAGGGATCGCTGCCGACTCAGCAGCAGCGGTTCGTGCATCATTAGCAGCAGGCCAGGGGAGGCCAGCAGGGGCGAGCTTTTCCTATGGCGGTCGAGGATGCAGAGGCTATTGGGGAGCTGATCGCAGGTTCTGTTCTTCTCGACTTTATTCCAGCTTTTGCCTTATTTGATTCCGGGGCTTTTCATAGTTTTTTGTCTATATTATTTGATGTTAGATACTGCCTTGTATCTGAATCATTGCATAGGACCTGTAAGATCACGACCGGGGGTGGTATTATCCTCGTAAGTGATGTTTGCAGAGGACGAAGTATTATTTTGGGAGGCCGGGAGTTGGAGGTGAGTCTGCTCGTAATTCTACTACCGAACTACGACATCGTATTAGGTATGGATTGGTTGAGTAGGCATCACGCCAGCATAGATTACCGTGGGGATAGTGTTCTGTTCGGAGCGCCAGGAGAGCCAGAGTTCGAGTTCACCCGACGGCAGGCGGAGTAGAGCAGCAGACTTTTCTACGGAGTTTCAGTCGAGGAGCAGGCGGTTCCACATGGACGTCTTTCTGGAGGAGTTGCCAGGACTTCCACCGGACAGGGATGTTGAGTTCTCGATAGACTTGGTTTCCGGCGCGGAACCGATTTCTTAGCATGTCTATCGAGTGAACAACAGTGAGTTGGTAGAATTGAAGAAGCAGGTAGATGAGCTGCAGGATAAGAGCTTCATCCGATCGAGTTCTTCACCTTGGGGTACACCGGTACTTTTTGTACCCAAGAAGGATGGGTCGGTACGAATGTGTATCGACTACAGGGCACTCAACAACCTCATGATCAAGAACAGATACCTACTGCCGCGGATTGATGATCTTTTTAATCAGTTGAGCGGAGCTCGGGTTTTCTCGAAGATCGATCTGAGGTCAGGTTATTATCGGGTAAAGGTGAAGAAGGAGGATATCCCAAAGATCGCATTCAGGACGCGGTATGGTCAGTTTGAGTTCTTGGTTATGCCGTTTGGGCTGACCAACGCTCCGACGGTATTTATGAATTTGATGAACAAGGTGTTCCACCAGTACTTGGACAAGTTCATGGTGGTGTTCATCGATGATATCCTGGTGTACTCGAAGACTGAGGTGGAGCATGAGGAGCATTTGAGAGTGGTTCTGGAGACACTCATGAGGGAGAAGCTTTATGGCAAGCTCTCGAAGTGCGAGTTCTTTCTGAACAGAGTTGACTTCTTGGGTCATGTGGTGACTGGAGATGGGATCTCAGTGGACCCGAAGAAGATCACGGCAGTTGAGGCTTGGTTGGCACCGAGTTCAATAGCAGGGATCAGAATCTTCTTGGGATTGGCAGGCTATTACAGGAGGTTCGTGCAGGATTTCTTTCAGATTGCAGAGCCGTTGACTAGGCTGACCCGGAAGGATGCAGAGTTTGTTTGGTCAGAGGAGTGTCAGGTCATTTTTGATGAGTTGAAGAAGCGACTGACGACAGCTCCGATTCCGACATTGCCATCAGGATCGGGAGGGTTCACTATCTACAATAACGCCTCAGGGAATGGTTTGGGTTGTGTCTTGCAGCAGCATGGGAATGTGATTGCCTATGCTTCCAGGCAGTTACGTCCCCATGAGAAGAACTATCCTACCCACAACTTGGAGTTGGCAGCAGTGATATTTGCTTTGAAGTTGTGGAAACACTTCTTATATGGAGAGCAGGTGGAGATCTTCACAGATCATAAGAGCTTAAAGTATGTGTTACACAGAAGGAGCTCAACATGAGGCAGCGCAGGTGGTTGGAATTGATGAAGGACTTCGACGTTTCACTACAGTATCACCCAGGAAAGGCCAACGTGGTTGCCGATACCTTGAGTAGGTATCCGACAGCCATGTGTTTGATTATAGATCGTCACTTGCTAGTAGATTTGGAGAGCCTGGAGATTGAAGTGATTGTGCCAGGAGTTCAGATGCAGATGTGGGGTCTTCAGATTCAGTCAAACTTGATAGAGAGGATCAAGTCGACGCAGTTCGAGGATGTTGCTCTACGGTGTATCCGAGAGCAGGTTCGAGCAGGGTTGGTGGATGATGAGTTTAATCTTGCAGAGGATGGCACTTTGAGGCACGGTTCCAGGCTGTGTGTGCCCAGTGGAGAGCTCAAGAAGCAGGTCATGTAGGAGCTAAAGCTACTCCTACTCCTACTTCTACTCCTAAGTTAAATAATGAGAAGCAAAACAAAACAAACAATAATTTTTTTGAAAGACTGAAACAAAAGTAGAGAAAACATGTTCGAAAGCATTTAAGGTACAATCTGATAATCATATGCGTCTATCCAAAATCATGGTACTCTAAATCCTCGTCATACTAGTAAGAAAGGCTACGATAATCACAGAGTCCTCGACTAAGGCACATACCTCTAGAATCATGGTATTTAAAATTTTTGCGATGCCGCTAGCTTGGCTGCAAAAACCTTAAATTCCCACACCCGAGAAATATATCCAAAATCAGACTAAATGTCCTCACCATGCTGGCTAATGTGACTGTAGAAGACTAGATTCCATAACTGAGATGACCTAGCCCATATAATTTCATCTTGACAAAAAAATTAAATCAACAATGGATACCAAAAATCAAATTCATTAACTAACCAAAAAAAGTAAATATAAATTGTTAGAATCAAATTTTGAGATATTTTATAACGAGATTCTCAAGGGTCATCCCAGGAATCTCTCAAAAAATCCTAACAGTGATTGAGTACCTTCAAAAATATATCATAATCCTATTGCAGGCTATAGTGATACTCTAGTTCGAATACCACTACACAAACTCGACCTGCATGGGCCACCACTAAAAATGTGTCATGACCCGCACCTTAGAGTAAGGGCACGAGAAGTGGGTACGTCCAGCCTACGTCGCAGTGTCAGCGGTAGAACGCTGTCCTAGGTCAATCATCTAACAATATATAAGGTACCTGTACAGTATATACACTCCGAATAGAGGTGACATAGCAGAATACAGTCTCAATCACATCTAAGGTAGAATACGATAAAAGATATATAGATAAAACTGAAATCCACAAAGAGATACACTAGATAGAAGTCTAAGTGTATAAGATATCACAAATCCAAAAAATATCTCAAATCTCAAATATAGTAATCCATAGAGCCAATACAACTCAAGACAACTGAAAATAAAATAAGAAAAACTCTAGCTATCTACTCCAACCTCTACTGTGTCTCCTCTAGGCTAGCAGGTAACCTCCAAGCTATCTGTAAAATTTATCAACATGTCCATTCAGGACGGGAGCGAGCACAATACATCTCATACAAATCATAACAGGTTAGGAAGTATAAACATGCTAGAGAGTAAGATACATAAACTGTAAGAAAATGTACACAAAAATGAGAGAGATATTTGTAAACTGGAATATATACATGATAAGTAAGAACTGTAAGTGACTAGTTATTCAGAGCACAAGATAGTTATGTAAACGGCACGATGTTATACACGAGTAATCTACAGAGGTTGTACACGAGTAATCTACAAGATTGAATATATAACCACTTCTACTCCCCCTCTCCAATCAATACACAAGGATCTAGTCAAGTTATGTTATTGCACACGAAGTATAGTTGTACACGATGATCATGTGAGCACATGAGTATACACGATTTCACATGATTTGTAAATGAATAACACGAATACAAGGAGTACACGATGCCCATGATAAAGTACACGAACACAAAATACCCGATGTATCTGCTAAGGGGATAATATCGCACGACACGATCCATATAGTACTAATCCGTGTTACCAACGTGTCAGCATCAAGTAAAGTAATCTAAAGCAGGAAATATAATCCTAAACAAGATATGAAATGATCATAGAATGTACTCGTCTGATAACCTGAACAGCTGATAGGTATAGAGGTCCAAACTGAAGCCATAGAGTCCTATTTAGAGCAACACAGGTTACAAGGTGTTCAAGTTGTAATAAATGAATTTCTACAAGCAACCTATATTATTCTAGGATCTTCTAAGTCAAGTCAACTCTAGGTCAACAATCTAGTCAAACTAGGTCAAGTGTTGACTTACAGTTGGCTCTTGGTCAACTGGTCAACTCTGGTCAAACAGGGTTAATTCTAGTCAAATTATTAAAGATTTAAGGTTGTACCTCGTTATTCGTACATCAAAACTTACGACACGTAAATTGAAATAAGATGATCAACGGTAAGTTTAATAATCTTATTATAGTGATCCATATGTTTATTTTTTCAATTTCAGCGATGTGAGATCACTGGAATCGACTGATCTCAGTTTCGTTGTACTAATCCCGAAATGCGAACATTATAAGAATTAATTATAATAAAAGGTGATACATAGAGAAAATATCTACAAATATCGTCGAATGATGAATTAAACATCGCTAACGTGTCCAGAATGGTCAAATTAGCTAGGATAGCCTACCCATCGGTCCAGTTTGGACACAAGGACAAAAAGGTAATTTCGGGGCAAAAACGGTATCCGTGTCGGAGCCGTTTTGTACCGAAAAAATGCAAAAAAACAAGTCTACAAAATATAACAAATAATATGTCTACAAGTCCAAAATGGCGATACGAACTCAACGGTATATCCAGAATTGGATTCCGTTGACCCGATCACAATTTGGTCCGTTGACCAGAACATTGAAATTCCGGTTTGCACGAAAATGCATGCCGGAGCCAATGTTCTCAAAACTCAGAAAATTATATGTCGACGAGTCCAGATTGACGATACGAATCCAACGGTATATCCAGAATTGGATTCCGATGAGCAGATCTCAAAATGACCCGTTGACCCGGATATTGGTATCCGACTTGCATGAAAATGCATGCCGGAACCAATGTCCACTAAAACCTAGTAAATTATATGTCAACGAGCACTACAAAAAAAGTGTCCTTTTGGGACACCAAAAATCCATCTTAAAAAGGCCCAAATCAGTCCTAAATCGTAATTTAGGACGAACTTTAGGACGGTATGTAACAGTGCTATTAGGGTGGCGTGGCAAAAAGTTTTAGGACGAAAAATACCGTCCTAATTTGGTTTTAGGGTCGAAAAATCTAACCGTACCAAAAGAGTTTGAATTATTATATGTTTATGACGGTTTACTAAACTGTCTCAAAATAAAGGAGTTTGTGACGAATAACATCCGTCCTAGAAAAATTTGCCAGCGTCACAAAAGGATGTTGTTTATATCTAGGACAATTGCATAACTTTCCCAAAAGTAATACTTATGAAATTATTATTTGCATTTTTTAGCTATAAAATATACAATTTAAATACACAAATAACATAATCATATGATCATGGCCGTTGTCAAGCTTGTCATCAGATGTATCTTCATGTGTCGGAGCTCCCATACAAAAAAAGCTTAACAACATCAATCATTCTTTACCATTAAGTTGAAGATAATAAAATCCATATATAATTATAATGTTCAATATTAAGCATCCTTTACCATCATTTCCAAAATAAATCCAAAACACAATACATCACACACGCCATCAGCTACAAAATTAACCCATTGTCTCCACCATTACATACAAAATTCTAAACCCAAAACATTAAACACTACACACTATTTTTGAATCATCTATTAAACATTCAAGTATATCCAACATGAACCCAAAAAATTAACTCAATTTTTTCCATCACAAGATTGTCGCCCATAATTGTATAACGCTAGAAAGATTCCAAAATACACGCTTAAATAATAAAAAACAAGTTGGCCATGGGGAGGGGGAAGAAAAGACACTTAAAGTATGCATCTTCTGGAGTATCTGCAAAATTGACAACAAGAAAACGAACATCAGTGAAAGAAATGTTTGAAAATCCACAATTATATTAAATCGCTAAACAATAAGAAAAGGCAACTACTATACATACAAATTCATGAGTCATTAAGACAACTCAAATCCTGTGATGAATAACCAAAAAAGAACATTCATAAAAAGTAATGAAACAAGAACTCGAAGAAATCAGCACAGGTGTATAGCAAACTGGGGCAAATCAATCTTAAGTCCAGTCTCCAAAATGACAAGATTTACAACCAAAATTTTATGTGTATGTACCAACTTTTCAAAGAAGCAACTTGTCGGTGTCAGGTTTCAAAAAAGGGCTTAAACTCTTTAACCAAAAGATTGTTCTACTTGATCCAACTCGTATTTTGTGGTCTTGCAACAAGGCTTCTTTTAGAAGCTAAACATGGCAAATATTTTTTACTTAAATGTATTTTCTTTTACTCAAATATCTACATAGGAATTGCTGTATCCTTTTTACTGTCTCAAACCTAGCCTTATTTTCTTATGAGTTAGATCATTTGGTTCCTAACCAATCTATAGGTTTCTGCTGCATTTCTGAACCATCTGAAATGATTCTAACGAAAGAGCAACCGCCTAAAAATAACTAGAAAAGTATCAAAGGTGAGTTTATTTTCTCCAATTGACAACATTCGCATTACAAAGCCCAAGAAACCATATCCGAAGACCTAAGGTGAGTCCTACTTAGGGATCGAGAAGGAAGTAGACATTTTCAGTTATGTAAAATTCAGCCACCATACTCCATGAATTATGAAACTACCATTCAACGCATGATGTTATCAGATCTAGCCCATTCAATGTATGATGTTCAAGTATACAATGCTGATACATTATGCATATATCAATATATTCATAATTAGATGAGAAAAGGGAAGATGTACAATAAATTGTTGTCTGGATGACTTTTTATACCTAATATTACCAAATTAGTGTACTTTTCAATAAGTTCATAATAGTCTTCAATCATCAACATGAAATTGAACATGGAAAATCATACATTTCCTAGAAGCCAGCACACGATCATTGTAATATATTTCCCTATTGGATGAATGGATTATAATCAACATTTATATGGAATAATAATTATTGTAATTGTATGAGCAGTCCAAACAGAGTAGTCATGTATCATAACTAATAATTGTGCATTTATGCAAAGGAATAAGCAAGATTGAATATGTAAGCTCTGCTTGATGAGTGAAGCCATCTTCGAGGCATAATGTCGTTTGTTTTGTTCTAAAACTTGGCAGGCTAAACATCTATCTTTTGTTACAATGCTTGTAATAAATACAACAAGTTCTCTTTATCAGCCTTTCAACTGCATGTTGCGAACAAATTGTATGATCTGGTTATAAGATTATATAAAGCCTAAACTATATTCATGGTTAAGAGCTACTGAGCTAGTATTTCTTTTCCAACTTCACTTACTTGCGTATGAGTTCAGTCTTCTTAGACTTCATTCTGATACATATCTTTAAGTGAGTAAGTCTAAAGGCTTATATTACACTCGATTTTCTTTCTCCAGGGATACTCGTTGACCTCTGAACTAGAATTTGGACAACGACTTTCCTGGACAATCTACAAAAAGGAAATACATGAAATAAATTACTGTAGTATGGATAGATAATATTAACTGTAAAGTCTACTCTATTTGTTATCATTGTAGTATATAAGTGTGATGAAAGAGAGACGTCTTCAATTGAAATGGATCATGTTATGCTCACAATATCTTACCAACAGGCAATATAGCTTAGTCAGCTATGAACAAAATTACTTAATCAACATGCTAGGGTTAACACTTACTTTGTTTAGTTTCAAAAGCTTCATCAATATGCTTGCAAGAATTTTCTTCTTCCTTTGGCATGTCTTTCCCAACCTGTCTGTCAGCAGAGAAAAGGGATATAAAATGACAAAAAGCTGCATCATTGTTTTATTTACCTAAAAAATGATATCAGAAAGCTAACAGGGAAATCATAACATGCATCTGATTAACCTTACCTGATTTAAACTAAAAAAATTCACTTGACTGAATTGTGCTTTAGTTCTTTTAGAAATATGATGTTGAGCGCGTAGGTTTCTTAGCATACAAATTTCACTTGATTGAATTTACCCTCATGTATTTTACTACATATTATATGCAGAGTATTTTACATTATAACTAGATTCAAATTCTTTCAGCTCGAGCATTTTACGGCTTTCAAATTGTGATTGAGAATATTCATTCTGATAGAAGTTATGTAATTGAAATCTGTATAGTTTGTAGCTCTTAAAAAGTCTAATGATATTTGACTTGATATTTTTCATGGGTTTTCAGAGATGTACAGCTTACTTCTCGAGACATACATTAAAGATGCTAATATTAAACACAAATTATTTAATGCCATCGAGAACATTCTTTGTGTTACAAGGAAGGAAAAGTAGGCAACAAATTGGATAGCAAGGTATCATTCCTTCCAGGGCTTTTTGTTTCAAATGAATCCAGTTCTATAAATTAAACGATATTACATTGTTAAGTTTTTCTGATAGTCTATAATACATATCTGATGTGAACTTTCTCTGCATATAAATATTCTTAAAGTTTTCCTTTGCTTTTTGGTTTCAAATTTGGAAGGAGACTTGAATCTGTGTGAACCTTCCCTTTATTGGTTTAATTTTGTTGTTTGGCTTACTGTGTCAGAGAGATGATTGTGATTCCTAGAACAAATATTATGATTTTCTTATTTGGGATTGTAACATGCCAATTGTAAACAACCAAGATCTTATAATGTCATTGGCTTTTGTTTTCTTTTCTTTTGATCGATGTTGGTGTTTCCAGCTTGGGAATCAAGATACATATTCGATCCTTGTAATCAACCTGCAAATAGATCAAGAACCATGTGTGCACAGGACCAGCCCAGAGGGTTAGGTTGTTTGTTCTGTTCGAAACTAATTTTGGTTGCCCCATGATCCTTATTGTGGGTCGGTTCTTGTTTGATGTAGAGTGGAAGTCTCGAACTAAGCTAGCTAGGCGTTCGACTAATGTTTCATCCAATGCTCAAGTTAGATTCTGATCTTCAAGGACATATAGGTCTTATGTATTATTATCTACCCAAGCTAATTTAATTTTATGTACAATTAATTTTATTAAAATTGAAAAAAACAAATTACCTACAACTCATCCAAATTCCTTCATAGCAAGTAGAAGGAGCGCTTACATGTGGGAGATAGTGTCAATTAATGGATTTTGTTGTAGATTTGCGCAAAAAAAATATATCCTGCTGCAAGCTTCCAAACTCGAGCAATTCACGATGCTCAAATAACTCAAGAAAAATATAATTAATAGTTGTAATTGTCAAGGAAGTTTTTTACAATATTTAAGAATTTTAAAATAGGTTATCAAAATTATCCTTAATTTATAAGGAAAGCTATAATTTTTCAATGTAATAAATTGAGGCTAGTTTTTATAACAAAATTTGAAAATTCTTGGACATTATAAAAGTCTCATTGGAAATTGCAGCTTCCTAAAATTAGTATAATATTTAAACTATGGAAACTTAAGTACAACCAACAAGGAAATGTTTCAAAATGGATTATGCGCAGCGGATCAGAGGTTTATAGATTTTTAAGATCCTCAGCCATCAAGCCAGTAATAAGGTTCTTGTTATTTTTTCTCTGATTCAAATAAAATTAGCTTCAGATTTTACATGCATGTAATAGGTGTCTAGTTCTATTTGGACGTCAATATTATCGATGTGGCATATGCATTGATCCATTGGTTCTTATTGAACAAGTGTGACTATGTTATGTTGCCTTCCGTTGCTTATTTCTCTTCAGTCTTATCTTTCCCTGTATAAAGGATTACATAAGAAAATAAAACGTTGATAATTTATTGCTTCTATCGATGTTGCTTCTCATTTGGAATGAAGTGTATTATGTTTCCATCGGATTTTGGCAAAGAAGGCAAACAATATCCTCATCCTGTTTGGTTGCCAAACTTTTCCGTTTTTTGCTAAATAATAGGGAAAAATAGCAAAGGTTAAACGTTCAGGAAGATACCAGTCAGCGTTTACTTTTATCTTTGTCAAGTACATTCATATAAGAACCAAATGTTCAGAAAAATTTATTCAACTCTAAGAAATAAACACTTCAAAATTTGACAGGAAGCAAATACCTAAGAAATGGAGAGAAGGGCATTTTATCTTTGTCGAGTACGTGTTCTCCGTGACCGTCGACGATTTGAGTTTCACCCCTCCGATTATCACCAGATACTTTAAATTTAGCACTTTAGTCAGTGTCAAACCCTAATAAAAGACTAAAAATTCTATCAAAATTTACCAATTTTATTGCTCAAAAAAGAATCCTTAAAACATATAAAATCACATAAAAGAACACCTTTTTTTCTTGTAGACCTAGGGGCATTGGACCTGGCCACTTGCCAAGGACTGCGTCCACATGATATCGGGTGCGGAAGTCGTAGAGGCAGAGGAACCTCGACTTGTGGCCACCATCGGAACAGGTTACTGACGGTGAGGACAAGGTATTCTGCTGCTCCGCGATGCTACTCATATCGACTAGAATAACATGCAGCCAAAATTGGGGATACTAAAATTTTTGAAGGAAAATATACCTATGAATTTGATCTGAGATCACCAAGCAGCATCATCGAACTTTTAGGGAGTCTCTGTTAAGATCTGGGAGAGATTCAATTAAGATCTACCAAGCCGCAAGCACCTAGGGTTGAAGAATCGGCTAGCAGCAAAAGTCGGAGAGGAGGGTTTCCCATTAGTACAATGAATAAGGAAAGAGAGAGAGAGAGAGAGACAAAGTGTATATTTGTGTGGAGAATAAGTTCTAAAAGTTTTGGGATAGACGGTCTAGATTAAGCCATCCGATCGAACGGTCAAGATGGAGACATGTAGAGGTAAACTTTCCCCTCATAAAATTTGGCAATTAGCAGCCAAATGTGTGGCACTCCCGCCCATCTATTTGGGATGGTAATGTGAATTATTTGGAACAAAAAATTTTATTAGTCCCAAATAGTGATCCATTTTCACAATCTGTCCCAAAAAATATAACTTTTTGTTACTAAAAATATAGCCGTCCCTGAAACTGTACTTTTAGGACTTTTTAGACTAGTGTTCCTAATAGTTTCGTCCTAAAAAGTTAATTTTTTTGTAGTGGAGTCCAGAATGACGATACAAACTCAACGGTATATCCAAAATTGGATTCCGATGAGCCGATCTCAAAATGACCCGTTGACCCGGATATTGGTATCCGACTTGTACGGAAATGCGTACCAGAACCAATGTCCACTAAAATCTAGCAAATTATATGTCAATGAGTCCAGAATGACGTTACGAACTCAACGTTATATCCAGAATTGGATTCCGATGAGCCGGCGTCAAAAAGTCCCATTGGCCCGGACTGTAGGGCCCGTTTTGCACCAAAATGCGTGCCAGGGCCCATGTCCTCCAAATCTAACAAATTATATATGAATTCATGCCAGAACGACGCCATGAGTCTACTGGTGGTGTCAGAAATAATATCTGGAGTCCCGAGTTCAAAAATGAAATTTTATAAGTTAGAAATTACGAATTCGGACGAACAACTTTGGCGTCAACCAATCAAACAAGCTGACAATGAAACAAAACTGGAGGGGTAAGAAGAGGGTTATACCAGCTGTGCACAGGAACTGGTGGTATGCCAAACGAAGCTGCGGTGGAGGAGGTACGAGCCGACGAAGTTGGCTCCTCAAAACTGTCCAAAATTTATACAATTTAAACGGTCAACTTGGCGGCCGGTTTTGATGTATCAAACGATAAAATTAACGGACGAAACTTGAGGGGAGTGAAGATGGATATACCGAGATTGTGACGGTGCAAAGAAATCGTCGATCCAACGGTCGAATTTCTCGAAAAACGTATGCAAAGTTGCTGCTTCGAGACGCGATTCTGAGTTCGTTTTCGAGCTCGCGCCGATGGGATTTAGTGCGAAAAGTACGAATAGGCTATGTATCACGCCGAGGAGGAAGGCGGCTTACCCGGGGAGGTCGCCGGAGTTCGTCCAGTAAGTGAAGGCCCGGCCACGACGGCGCACGGCCGACGGTGGCGCCTGAACCGTACGGCTGCGCAGCCATTTTCGGCCGCTGCTGTTGCAGCAGTAGCTGCTTCTGCTTGTTGCCATTTGCGGTGGCCGTGGCTGCGGCGACGGCGATACAATGGTGGGGCAACGTGGCGGTCGTGGTGGTGCTGGATGAGAAGTGAGAGGAGAGGTGGTGGTGGTTGAAGTGGCGGTAGTGATGGTGTTGGTTGTTGTGGTGAGCTCGGGAGGAGGAGAAGAATGGTGTGCTCGGAAGGGAGGAGAATGGTTGCTGGTGGCGGCGCTCGGCCAGGAAGGATGAGAAGATGACGTGGTGGAGGTGGAGTGATGATGAAGAGGGGGTCGGTCATGGGCATGCTGGTTAAATGAGAGTTGGAGAGAGAGAGAGAGAGGGATATGTGTGTTGTGTAATTAAAGGGAGGAGAGGGAGTATTTCTCCACCTAAAATTTAGGGCCAGCCAATGTGTTGGGGGAATGTGTGTGTGAGTTTGTGAGAATAAGTGGTGTGGATTGGTAGAGAGGAATCCAAGGGCTAGGATTAATGAGAATTAGATATCTCCTAGGGATTTAAATCAAGGAAGTTTATTCTAGGAATATTTAAAAGAGGTAGACTAGGTATTTAATATTTATAAAGGCAATGAGAGTGAGGGTGTCATGAGAGAGGGTAAGCTGAAGCTTGGACTGGGTTTGGTTGAGCCGGGTCGGATCAAAACAGACTGGGTACAATAAATGAATTATTTTTAGGTGTTTATGATCATGGATAAATAAGTAGCACGTGGGGACTCAAATAAATGGGACGTAAGTGTCATGTGGGTAGTAGACTTCATGTGGGCCATGTTCATATTTTGGGTCGACTAGGTGGGATCGATGTCGGGTCCCGAAATTAAATTGGAAGTTAGGTCACATTTTATGGTGGATAATTAATTGGCCTAAATTGACCCAAAAGTTGTGTGAAGTAAATGAAGCACAAGATGGTGTGTCTGAGTGGGACACGAAGATCATGGATGAAGAGTATCTCGAGTAGATCATGCATAAGGAGTTGGTTTCAAGAAAATGACTAGTCTGGTGCTCCTAAATTAAAAGTCACGGCAACGTGCTTATGAGGATCAAGAAAAAGGGTGGAAAATCAATTAATAATTAATCAACGATCAAATGGTCTAAATTGACCTGAAGTTGTATGAAGCAAAAAGAGTACAAGGGAACAAGTTTGAGTGGAACATTATATACCCAAATAAAGGTAATCCTGTCCACTACTAAACTCATGAAAAAAGTTTCCAGAGATGAACATCCCTGACACTCCAAATATCAAAGGCACGAAAAAGTACATTCAAGGATAAAAATAATCAAATTGAAATATTTATTGAGAAAAATAATTCAATCAAAATATAAAAAAAAAAAAATCAACCCAAAATTCAGGGTGCTCACACACTTGCTTAGAATGGTTAAATTAGATACTTAAACTTGACCTTTTTGGCCACAAACCTTGTCATGACTTAAGTTGATCCAAAGGAGACTTGTAGGGGCATCTTGGACATTTCACATAGGTCCATTAGGCATGTATGGACAGCCACCTATAGGGGGAGAGGTGTTCCTCTCTTTCATTTCACACTTGCCTCTTTTTTTCTCCAAATTTGTTCTTCCCCAAACCTGAGAGCTTCACTCTTGATTTTGATCTCCAAATCCCTCCATTCTTCTTCCAATCTTCCATCATTCCTTCTCATTCAACCAAGGAGGAGGTGATAGCAAGGATTAGAAGCAAGGAAGGGTGTCCATTTTGGAGGGGCTTTCGTGTCGGAACCGTATCCTTTGAGTGTATCATTGGGATCCCACTTCCAATAGGTATAACCATCTCTCTATTTCAATTTCCCTTGCATTTTAGTTAGATTTGAATCCATAGGATCCACCCCATGCATGTATAACCATTAGATTTTAATTTGAGGCTCTTTGGAGTCCTCTTTAGGAAGTTTGAATATGTTTGGTGTCCTACTTGTGGAGTTTCCAATATAGGACACCCCATGTGTTTGTGTTTATGCAAATAGGCTATTTTGTGGTTTAATTTCAGTTTTAAGATGGTTAGAATAAGTTTTATTTGGATAGCTATGTTGGTATCTAAGTATCTTGGCCTACATGTGTTTCTTTTGTCTAAAACAACCCAAATTCGTCATAATTTTTATCCACGTTTTTAGTCGCCAAAGCAACTTAGAAATGTCATAACTCCTAGCTCAAGACTCCGATTAATCTTCTATTTTTTTAAAAGAAGCGTATCGAAGTTAGCTTTCCAAATATATATATTAATAGGCCAAATTCGTTCTAGAACTTTCTATAAAATTGTTTGAGTGTCAGCAGTTCGAAAGATGAACGCGTTTCGGTGTTTTTGCAATTTCGGGAGCTTACGGACACGAAAGTGCGATCCGTTTGAAGTTTCGAAAAGCTAATACGAAGGGCTACAACATACTTTAATCCTAAAATTTAGTGAAAGCCCAATTGGTACAATATTGGTTTTAAGTAGAAGAGTGACTATACGACATAGGCATTTTGTGTAACCTATGAGCCTATGTAGTATGGATTTCATGCGAATGTAGGTATCATAGGTTGTCAAGAATATGTATGATATAGTGTGTATATATATATATATTATTATTATGTAATATATGTTAGTATAGTGTGTGTGTGTTTGAATGAGATAAGGATGTGTGTGGTTAGTGGAGAGAAGTGAGATTGATAGAGGATATATGCTAGTGTGTAATTGATGTTTTATAGATGGTAGTGTAGTGTGTGTGTTGTGAAGGTGAGAGAGTTGGGAGGATCATGCCATCCTATTTGACTTGAGGCTAGCGTGGTTTGTTGAGTGATTTGTGTTTTGGTTGAGTGGTAGTGTGTTTGTATATAGATGTGTGTAAGTGTGTTTGAAGAGAGGGGGTGGATTTGGTATATGTATTTGTGTATGTATTAGTATTGGAGTGGAGAAGAATTTAGATGTTGTATGTATGGATATGTTAGTGGTTATGTTAGAATCTATGTAGAGATTATAGGTATCTTAGAAGTTAGATAGTGATATCTTATATAAGTTAGACAGTTAGTTGTGTTAGTCTATGTTACTGTTAGTTAGAGATGACATATGTTAGTTGGTTAGAGTTAGAGATGGATATATATACATATATGTTATGGTTATATATTAATTAGTGGATGTTAGTTGTGTTAGGTTTCTAAGTTAGAATAGATGGTTAGAAGTTATATGTTAGAATATTGTTAGTTGAGGTATTGGTTAGATTTTGATATGCTTGATAGCTATGATATGTTAGTATTAACTAGTGTCTAAATGTTGGAAACCTATAGATAATTAGTATCCTATCTTAGTATCTTAGGATACTAAGAGTGGGGTCTTAGAATAGTGGGTATCATAGGATACTCAAGTTAGTATCTCAAGGTAAATGAGATTTACGTTTACCTTCAAGGTAAATGAGTTTACCTTATAACCAAGGTAAGGTATCAAGATACCATGATATGGTATCGAGATACGAGGGTAGAGTGTTAGAATACCTTAGTAGGGTATTGAAGGATAAGTAGGATGAGGGTAATGTAGGCAAGGGTATGGGTTAGAGGCTAAGGTAACGAGTTTACCTTGGTAGGGTAATGGGATAAGAGTTAAGGTAATACGTATATCTAAGATATGAGTTTAACATGTTTAAGATATGGTTAGAATTAGGATAGCTTGGTTGGTAATGGTTAAGAATAGGATAAATGACTTAGGGTTGACCCCGTTTGACCATGGTTGACTATTTTAACCAAAAGTCAACATTAGCCTAAAATTGACCAAAACTTGACCAGAGTTGACTAGTTGACCAAAAGTCAACTATGAGTCAACCATTGACTTAGTTGACCTAGAGTGGACTATGAGTTAACCAGGGTTGACCAGAGTTGACCATTTGACCAAAAGTTAATTGTAAGTCAACTTTTGACTTAAATCGACCTAGTTTGAATTTATTTGACTTAGTTTGACTTAGTTTGACCTAGTTTGACTTAGTTTGACTTCCTTTGACTTAGTTTGACTTAGTTTGACTGAGTTTGACCTAGATTGACTTAGAATCATGTAGTTGCATTATAAACTTCCTTTATTACATATTTGAACACATCATAACCTGTATTGCTTTATTTAGGACTTTGTGACTCAAGTTCAGATATTTATTTTTATCAGTTGCACAGGGTATCAGGCGAGTACATTCTCTGATAGTTCTTTCATTTACTTATCAACTACTGTACTTCAGTTCTGGTTAGTTTTATGTGATTCGTTGTTACAACACGTATGGATATTTTTGGATTTATTTATGCAACACACATACCATCTTGTCTGGCCTCTATTACTGGAATCATTACTGGTTTCATCATGTTTGGCTTTTATTTCTGGAATTGCCCTGGAATCACTTACTGGTATCATTCATGTTCTGGCTGGACTTGTACTTATTTTTGTGTCGAATTCTGGATTCACTTGTATTGCTGGGCGGAGAAATATTGAGTAAGATATGTAGACATATCCCAATTACTGGAACCACCCCTTTAATGGAATAAACTGGAATGCTAGCCATCCCATACTTGGCCGAGTGTGCGATGTGCTTATTACCTACAGTCGTTTACATGTCGATCTCGGTATTTTAAAACACATTGGTTAGTGTTATACTATCTGGACTCACCCTGGATATACTATCTAGACTCACCCTGGATATACTATCTGGACTCATACTGTCTGGACTCATACTGGACTCATACTATTTGGACTCACTAGGTTTTACACTTGATTTACACCATACCGTTTGGACTTTTATCATGTTACTCTAGTTCAGCTAGATCATATTTTATAGTCTTCATTGCCATGCTTCTCCTCTTATTTACTTACCTTACTTCCCTTGTTCCTTAACTGTTCCTCTACATCATTACTTGTATAAACTTCTATGTTCATCAATATAACTGTCTATAACTGCTTTATAGTTCTTTGTCATTTACTTGGGATTTCTAGATGAGTTGTACTCGTTCCTGTCCTGACTGGACCTATTAAAAATATTACAGATGGTTGCCCTGAGGATACTTGCCCTACTTGCCTTGGACCCTGAGCTGGACTAGCTACCTTTGGCCCCGACACCCAGGAGTGATCGGGAGATTAGTTTAGTAGACTTATTTTAGACTTTCATATTGAACTTATATTGTAATAAGTTGAGATCTTTACTTTGTTTTGAGATTGTTTGAGATATTATTATTTTAGTAGTTTATTAGAGTTGTTGTTGTTTTGGAGTTAGTATAGCTTTTGTGATTCTGTGTTATCATATCATGCTTAGACTGTAATTGAGTATTATCATATCTTATACTTGTCCTCCGTTCGGAGTTGAGTTTTGACAAGTACATTATATATATGTGTGAGTTGTTATTTAGATAGTAACCTTGTACAGCGTTCTACCGCCGATTCTGTGGCGTAGGCTGGGCGTTGTTACGCACTGTACCCTTACATAGGGTGCGGGTCGTGACACCCAGCGACAGCACTGGACTTTGGGGTCGGTTCCTCATGACGACTAGAAGGGCAGGGACTAGTCAGACGCGAGAACGACCTTAAGGCTATGGAAGAAGCATCATTGGAGATTGCTCGAGGAGACCCAGATCTCGAGCAGAGCCCCGGAACTCCAGCGCTAAGATCACTCACTACGACGATGAAGTCGATGTCGACTCTGGCCGAGAGCAAGATTCTGCAGTGTGGATGATCATGACGGAGTGGTAGTGCCAGATATCGAGCACAGCTTCAGCGAAGTCAAAATTGGTAACGATGGTGGAGTCGATTTATTGTGTCCTCGGGGTTGGACCGGGGAAACAGAAATTTCCTGTGGATTTTATAGATGTGTCGTATTATATACAAAGGGTATTTGGGGAATTTTTTTGGTTGTAGTTGAGAATTGTTGCAAATGTACTAGACTCATTTCGAACACGAATAAATCAATAAAATGGACACTCAGGATCAGACTTGATGCTGACATGGCTTACACGAGATACCGACATAAGACACAAAATTTGAGGTTTAAGAAAAATGGGTTTGGACTTTGGGTTGGTGGGCTTGAAAAATGATTGGAAATGATAACCAATAGAAAGTAGTGGGTATTTATAAGGTTAGGGAAGAATAATCTAGAAGTTTAATCAGCACATGCTAATTGAGGTTAGAAGGAAATATCCTAAAAATATTCTAAAAGTATTCCAAAAATATTTTAGAAATATTCTTTAGACTTAATTAAGCACATGATTAACTAAAGCACACTCTTAGAGAACCAATACTAGAAGGTTCCCGCCTTAACCATGGTTAACTATTTACTAAATTAAACTTGTCACTCCCTCTTCACTTATTACAAAATCACCATTCCCTCTTCACTAATTACATAATCACTATTCCCTCTTCATAATTACCCCAAAATACCAATATTTCTAAATAATAAAAATCAAAAAATTAAAAATTTGGAAAATAATAATAATAATAATAATAATAATAATAATAATAGGAATTTGAAAACTAATATAACGAGATACCTAGAGTCTGGAGGAGGCTTGTATGTATGATGCTGATTGAGGAACCTAGATCGATACTCGTCCGTTCGACCTTGATGGAACCAATATATCTTGTATAATATAAAGGTCAATCATGTCGATTATTGTTCAGTGACATGTATTCCTAAGAGAAAGTTATGTTTGGCACCTTCTGCACAACACTATGACAATGTGGACAGCCGAAGGAATCCTCAAGAGCTGGCATAATTTATATGAGATAATAGAGTATGCATTAAGAAATTCTTCTCTAAGTATCTTTCTCGTGTCTTTGGAGAGAAAAAGTAGCTCATACACGGATAAACGAGCACAAATATTAGGAAGGGCCAAATATCTAAAGCGTTTGGTTCAATAAGCCCTTATGATGTGTTCCTTTTTCAAGGACTTATCAAATCGTATTTTCTTTTGTTTGACTTTATCAACCGCTTGTCGTATTAGCTAATTAATTGTTGATGTTTTGGCTATGCTAGAGTCGGCTTCCCTTAGGTACTTGGTCATAAACTTGTAAGTATGGTTCATCTGACCTAGTATTCCTAGATTTTGTAGAATCCTTCTCGATCGTTTGAGAAATTGTGTTTCCTTCAGAACTCATCATAGCATTGACTAAAAGATGATCCTAGGACAAAAAGGACAACATTATAAGGCCTCCCCTTTTTAGCTTTTGGCTTTTGACTTAGAAGAAGAACCTTTTCATTACTGATCATGGAGAATATTGTTATGAACCCACACGATTGCTCAGTTTCAGTTGTCAATAGCACTAAACTAGTCAATTATTTTCTCGAAGGAGGCAAGTTTGTGATCTCCATATTTCCTGCAGGAATTAGGACCATTCCATTCTAGAGTGGACTATGAGTTGACCAGGATTGACAGAGTGGACTATGAGTTGACCAGGATTGACCAGAGTTGACTATTTGACCAAAAGTCAATTGTAAGTCAACCTTTGACTTAAATCGACCTAGTTTGACTTCTTTTGACTTAGTTTGACTTAGTTTGACCTAGTTTAACTTAGTTTGACTTCCTTTGACTTAGTTTGACTGAGTTTAACCTAGATTGACTTAGAATCATGTAGTTGCATTATAAACTTCCTTTATTACATATTTGAACACATCATAACCTGTATTGCTTTATTTAGGACTTTGTGACTCAAGTTCAGATATCTATTTTTATCAGTTGCACAGGGTTTCAGGCGAGTACATTCTCTGATAGTTCTTTCATTTACTTGTTAATTACTGTACTTCAGTTCTAGTTAGTTTTATATGATTCTCTTTTACAACACGTATGGATATTTCTGGATTCATGTGTGCAACACACATACCATCTTGTCTGGCCTCTATTACTGGAATCATTGTTGGTTTCATCATGTTTGGCTTCTATTACTAGAATCGCCCTGGAATCACTTAATGGTATTGCAGTGCCCTGTTCCGCTCAGTCAATCGGAGGAATCGAAATGTCGACGACGTTCAGACTTAGCCTTACAACGGCTGCTTGAAGACATCGCTCGGTCGAGGCGACCGCTCGCTCAGGTGGGATAGTTTCGGTGAACTTGCCTCATCTTAGCCTTCACATAATAAATCGTATGTTTTCAACTTGCACAAATTGGCTTGATAATAAAAGAGACGAATTCACATAGCTAAAGGGAATAATCCCGGCGAGTCAAATTGAGTTAGAATATGAAATGGTCCAACGGTCGGCTTAGAGTTGGTGCACGACGTGCTTTGAAAATGATACTCGGTCCTTCGTCCCGTAGCTTGGAAGAAGGAAAGTTGGTTGAGTCGGCGAAGTTATGATCGTTGCCTAAGTCATAGGCGTCGCCCGCATGAATGCTTCATAAAGCGTGTACGGTCCCATCGTCAAAGGCTTGGCATAGCCTTGGCTTGCCCATGTGTTAAGTTGCGTTGAGCGGCTTGTGACCTAAGTCTAGGCACCCGAGTGACTTGGTCGTTTAGAAGTCGAGCGCATGCGCGGCACGTTTCTGCAATGCAAGGCTTGACGCAGCCTTTGCTCGTCGAGTCGGCGTGCGTTTAAGTCAGGCAAGTTATGTTAGGCTATCGGAGTGGTAGCAAGCACGGTCCTACGAGTTCTACGGTTGGGTATAACCACATAGTCTTACGGTCTCAAGGCCCGTCATCTAAAGTATGACTTGGGTGATAGCGTCGCGTAGATCGGAAGTCAGTTTGAGGCACGATGCACGGACTTAGTGTTTAAGGCATGAACCACGATTGATTTAATGAGTTTTGGAGAAAGGACTATCGAATAGGCATTTATGAGTTGAATGAAATGATATGGTAACATGGAAAGAAGGCTCGCGACCGTGGGTCATCGAAGGATCTCAAGGAGCATCAAGGGAGAAGGCTCGCGACCGTGGGTCGTCGAGGGATCTCAAGGATAGAAGTCTTGATATTGGTTTGAAAGAGATGGTAACATTGGAAGAGGAATGACTGTGTGAGACGTCAGTTTGTGTCGGGTCTTGCATGGTCATTGGGCAACTTGTCGACAAGGGTGAGTTTCCTCGGATCGACAACCTGGGGCCCAAGGACCGATACGGCCTAGGGGAAACATGGTATAGCCGTAGCTGGACGAACCGCTCGGGTTATTCGGGAACTTTCTTCGGGGCTAGCTACTTGCGTTGAAAGGGTCGCCGAATAACAAAGCTATAGTCCAGGATAGCTTGTCATGCTAGTGACTAATTCATATAGATGAGTCGACACGGGTGGCAATCCGTGAGTGTACCTTTGGATTGAGTCGAGTATTGAGTGCACTATATCAAGGAGTCGAGTTGAATGTGTGTGTATAGTTTGAACACAACGTTGGGCTTAAGGTTTGGTTGCAACGTAGGCGACGTGCTTCGGCACGAGATGTGGCGTCGAGTCTTATGTTGTCGACATATAAGTTGCATAGTTATGATTGAGTCGTCTTGAGTTTAAGTCAGGAGATGCCGCAAGACAAAGTCGATCGAGTGACATTTAGTCCACAAGTCCTGATTGGGTCATTTGGTGATTGAAGCGAAGGGCCGCGAGGCAGCGATATAATTGAGTCTCATTGAGTTACGAGGCACGGCCTCAACAAAGGTTTGTAGCACGGTCACACGGGAATGGTGTCTTATCGCGTATTTGCGTCTCTGATTTTGGCCGTAAGGTAAGCACGATTTGATAGGTTAACGTTGTTGGCACAAGGAGGGTCTAGAGGCAAAGCATGAGTTAACATTATTGACGCAAGTACGGGATGGTCTAGCGACACAGAATAGGCCAAGGCGTCGGTCCTAAAACTGATCCCAAGACAAAACTAGAAAGACAATCGTAAAGGGACTTGTATTGCACAAAGTAAATCAAACGTGTCGGTTTTGTATGGGTGGGCGAGGAGCTCACTCCACCAGTACAGTTGAGTACTGACACCCACATAGTTTTTTTGTGCAGGCACAAGTAGAAGCTCGTGGCACGGAGCTCGCTTGGATGCATTGAGGTATGGAGTTCTTTGGCGATTCGAAGCGTGCAGCCGCATGGAGTCAAGACTTATATGGGACATAATGTATGGACGTCGCCTTCCGAAGCATCCGCTGGCTTAAGACTTATATTTGAGAGAGAGAAAGAGTTGAGTAACTTGTAATGTGAGCTTGAGTGAGCTTGAGAGACTTGTAATCTTGGCCTTGCGCCCCATTGTAACATTTGTTTCAATATCAATAAAAGTGTGTTTTGCAATGACTTGTGTTTTGTTTCAAATTCCGCTGCTATTATTCAATGTCTCTGCTTGGGACTTCTGTGCGACGACCCCGTCGTAGCCGCTGAAATCGGCCGTTATAGAACCTGCCTTGCACGAGCGCAATCTAGGCTCGTACGGTATCATGCCTTAGCGAGGACGATCGCTCCTACGGGAACGGGGCATGACATAATGGTATCAGAGCACCGCTACGTCCTTGGACTATCGATTGAATTCTTTTACTTCGTCATTTCTGCAAACTCTGAATTGCACTTCCACAAAGTTGATATCGTTGGTGCACTCTCTCTCAAATGTCCCACGGGATGTCCATACAATAAGTCTATCTATTTTGTAAAACATAGAAGAAACAGTTTTTGATAAAAAATAAAAAGATGGTTTGCGTTAGCACGGTTGGCTAAGTCGGGCTGGGCATATACACCAAGTTGCATCGACCTTAGAAAAGTCGAGTGCAGGATTCGTAATGTTGCGAGCATGAAACGGGTTAAACTTGATTGAGTAAGCGGGATGACTATCGATAAGGATACTATCGAACGACGATATCATCGATGCGATATAGAGGAGCGTGCTTGGAATTCGAGGAACGATTTGAACAGAAAATTTGAAGAAGTCGATTTTGATTCGAATGATAAGTTAAGGATTTGTTGAATGACTTCATCCCTGAGTGGTGTATGCGATAGCCTCAGGGATGTCGATCGATTGATAAAGGAATGATACGAATTAAGAAAATACGTTGGTCGATGACTTAAGATAAACGGATGAACAATACATAAAATTGGTTTGAGGAAATTAATGTCGTGAATGGTTCGAGGGATAATGATCAAACTTGAATTTGAATGTCGAGGAGATTATCCAGTCGGACGATAGCATCATTCGTACGACTCGGAAATTGGTTACAAAGGAAGATCGTCAGGTTACACATATCGTCGATGGTATTGAGGCGTATCAAAGATCGATATGCGATAACTCGGGGGTACTATGACTCGGCGGATGACGATCGTGCAAGTGTTATTGTTCGGTTGGGTGTTATACTTAGGATTTTGATTGAGGTGAATGTTGGATAAAAATGATTGTGTCTTGAGGGTTACGCGGATAACTACAGCGTCGACATTCTTGTCTTGTGCGAGCGCAACTCTAGCCTCGCACATGCATTGCGTCAGATTTGGGGCGATCGTTCCGCGTGAGCGCTGACATGGTGATTCATGTCGCGAAAATGATCGAACTCAGAAAATTAGGATGCGACAACGTTGATTGTCTCGACTTGTCGGTTTGATGCGAAGGAGAATTCGAGGATGTTAGGACTTGCGATTGATGAATGAATGAAACTTGAGGATTGAGTAGGTCCAATTCGCGCATCGAGAATGAATTAGTCTAGACACAAAACAAGAGTTACGTCCCGATGAGAATGATTATCTCGCGGGAGCATACATGGTGATTTGTGTCCACCGTGGATAATCAGACTCGCATGAGATCGGGGTGCAACATATTGTTAAGTCGGACGACCTTGTGATCGATTACGTGAATTGGAATGAATGACTTAGGGAGTATAAAATATGAATTATGGTTTAACGATGAATTGTGTCGTAGCACGCTTGACTTTGAAGGATTGATAGGTGGATTATGTCAAACATGTTCGAAAAGATAGACTATACGAAATGGCTTGATGAACGAGCGATATGTTCTTGTCGAGGATTGGTTGAACGTGAATTATCGTAGAATGACTTTGCTGAACGACTCGGACCCCGTAAGACAAAATGTTGGGATGTGCGTAGGGAATCGATGCTCAATGTTTAGAAATCGGAGTGATGCGAGCTTGGGTAGAAAACCCTGTAGTATCAACTTGGTTTGACCTTTGGATTGGGTCAGTGTTGATATCATTGTTTGGGAAATGTGATTCCAATACTGACAATTAACTTTAGCCTAAAGAGATTGCCTAGCGGCTAGTCGAGATGTCCATGTTACGAGAGTTAGCATCGGTAGGATTGATTTTCAGGATTGAGTGGATGGATCGATAGGTGGAATTGGAATCACTATCACAAGGCTTGGTTGAAATGTATATATTTCGGGGACGCCTGTAATGTGTGCACGATCCAAACTAAGTGATATGTTAAATTTAAGTGAGACTTGAGGAATGAGAAGTGTCGAGGATTTTGAGATCGTGAGTTTGAAAAAGGATTGTGGATAGTACAAGCGTGGCTTAAATTTGGGAAATCCATAGGCGTAGTGTGTGCGAGAGTTATTGAATGTTGAGTAAAGGATAAGTCAATAAGTAAGTACTCAGTTAGTTTCAAGGATGAAACTTTTTTTGAGTGGTGTATGATGTAGTACCCTGTCCCGCTCAGTCAATCGGAGGAATCAAAATGCCGACGGCGTTCGGACTTAGCCTTACAACGGCTGTTTAAAGACATCGCTCGGTCGAGGCGACCGCTCGCTCAGGTGGGGTAGTTTCGGTGAACTTGCCTCATCTTAGCCTTCACATAATAAATCGCATGTTTTCAACTTGCACAAGTAGGCTTGATAATAAAAGAGACGAATTCATATAGCTAAAGGGAATAATCCCGACGAGTCAAATTGAGTTAGAATATGAAATGGTCCAACGGTCGGCTTTGAGTTGGTGCACGGCGTGCTTTGAAAATGACACTCGATCCTTCGTCCCGTGGCTTGGGTGAAGGAAAGTTGGTTGAGTAGGCAAAGTTATGATCGTAGCCTAAGTCATAGGCGTCGCCCGCATGAATGCTTCATAAAGCATGCACGGTCCCATCGTCAAAGGCTTGGCATAGCCTTGGCTTGCCCATGTGTTAAGTTGCGTTGAGCGGCTTGTGACCTAAGTCTAGGCACCCGAGTGACTTGGTCGTTTAGAAGTCGAGCGCATGTGCGGTACATTTTCGTAATACGAGGCTTGACGTAGCCTTTGCTCGTCGAGTCATCATGCATTTAAGTCAGGCAAGTTATGTTAGGCTATCGGAGTGGTAGCAAGCACGGTCCTACGAGTTCTACGGTTGGGTATAACCACATAGTCTTACGGTCTCAAGGCCGTCATCTAAAGTATGACTTGGGTGATAGCATCGCGTAGATCGGAAGTCAGTTTGAGGCACGATGCACGGACTTAGTGTTTAAGGCATGAACCACGATTGATTTAATGAGTTTTGGAGAAAGGACTCTCGAATAGGCATTCATGATTTGAATGAAATGATATGGTAACATAGAAAGAAGGCTCGCAACCGTGGGTCGTCGAGGGATCTCAAGGATAAAAGTCTTGATATTAGTTTAAAAAAGATGGTAACATTGGAAGAGGAATGACTGTGTGAGACATCAGTTTGTGTTGGGTCTTGCATGGTCATTGGACAACTTGTCGACAAGGATGAGTTTCCTCGGATCGACAACCTGGGGCCCAAGGACCGATCCGGCCTCGGGGAAACACTGTATAGCCGTAGCTGGATGAACCGTTTGGGTTATTCGGTAACTTCTTCGGGGCTAGCTACTTGCGTTGAAAGGGTCGCCGAATAACAAGGCTATAGTTCAGGATAGCTTGTCATGCTAGTGACTAATTCATATAGATGAGTCGGCTTGGGCGACAATCCGCGAGGGTGCCTTTGGATTGAGTCGAGTATTGAGTACACTATATCAAGGAGTCGAGTTGAATGTGTGTGTATAGTTTGAACACAACGTTGAGCTTATGATTTGGTGGCAACGTAGGCGACGTACTTCGACACGAGATGTGGCATCGAGTCTTATGTTGTCGGCATATAAGTTGCATAGTTATGATTGAGTCATCTTGAGTTTAAGTCAGGGGATACCGCAAGGCAAAGTCGGTCGAGTGATATTTAGTCCACAAGTCCTGATTGGGTCAGTTGGTGATTGAAGCGAAGGGCCGCGAGGTGGCGATATAATTGAGTCTCATTGAGTTGCGAGACACGGCCTCAACAAGGGTTTGTAGCACGGTCACACGGGAATGGAGTCTTATCGCATAGTTGCATCTCTGATTTTGGCTGTAAGGCAAGCACGACTTGATAGGTTAACGTTGTTGGCACAAGGAGGGTCTAGAGGCAAAGTATGAGTTAACATTATTGACGCAAGCACGAGATGGCCTAGCGACACAGAATAGGCCAAGGCATCGGTCCTAAAACTGATCCTAAGGTAAGACAAGAAAGACAATCGTAAAGGGACTTGTATTGCAGAAAGTAAATCAAATGTGTCAGTTTTGTATGGGTGGGCGAGAAGCTCACTCCACCAGTACAGTTGAGTACTGACACCCACATAGTTTCCATGTGCAGGCATAGGTAGAAACTCATGGCACAGAGCTCGCTTGGATGCGTCGAGGTATGGATTTTCTTGGTGATTCGAAGCGTGCGGCCGTATGGAGTCAAGACTTATACGGGACATAATGTATGGACGTCACTTTCCGAAGCATCCGCTGACTCAAGGCTTATATTTGAGAGAGAGAGAAAGATAGTTGAGTGACTTATAATGTGAGCTTGAGTGAGCTTGAGATACTTATAATCTTGGCCTTGCGTCCCATTGTAACCTTTGTTTCAATATCAATAAAGAGTGTTTTGCAATGACTTGTGTTTTGTTTCAAATTTTGCTGCTATTATTCAATGTCTCTGCTTGGGACTTCTGTGCGACGACCCCGTCGCAGTCGCTGAAATCGGCCGTTGTGGAACCCGTCTTGCACGAGCACAATCTAGGCTCGTGCGGCATCACGCCTTAGCGAGGACGATCGCTCCTACGGGAGCGGGGCGTGACAAGTATCATTCATGTTCTGGCTGGACTTGTACTTATTTTCGTGTCGAATTCTAGATTCACTTGTATTGCTGGGTAGGAAAATATTGAGTAAGACATGTAGACATATCCCAATGACTGGAACCACCCCTTTACTGGAATAAACTGGAATGCTAGTCATCCCATACTTGGCCGAGTGTGCGATGTGCCTTATTACCTACAGCCATTTACATGTCGATCTCGGTATTTTAAAACACACTGGTTAGTGTCATACTATCTGGACTCACCCTGGATATACTATCTGGACTCACTCTGGATATACTATCTGGACTCATACTGTCTGGACTCATACTGGACTCATACTGTTTGGACTCACTGGGTTTTACACTTGATGTACACCATACCGTCTGGACTTATATCATGTTACTCTAGTTCAGCTAGATCATATTTTACAGTCTTCATTGCCATACTTCTCCTCTTATTTACTTATCTTACTTCCCTTGTACCTTAACTGTTGTTCTACATCATTACTTGTATAAACTGCCATGTTCATCAATATAACTGCCTATAACTGTTTTATAGCTCGATCCTGTCCTGACTGGACCTATTAAAAATATTACAGATGGTCGTCCTGAGGATACTTGCCCTACTTGCCTTGGATCCGGAGCTGGACTAGCTACCTTTGGCACCGACACCCAGGAGTACTGATCGGGAGATTAGTTTAGTAGACTTGTTTTAGGCTTTCATATTGAACTTATATTGTAATAAGTTGAGATCTTGACTTTGTTTTGAGATTGTTTGAGATATTATTATTTTAGTAGTTTATTAGAGTTGTTGTTTTGGAGTTAGTATAGCTTTTGTGATTCTGTGTTATCATATCGTGCTTAGACTATGATTGAGTATTATCATATCTTATACTTGTCCTCCGTTCGGAGTTGAGTTTTGACAAGTACATTATATATTTGCGTAAGTTTTTATGTAGATAGTAACCTTGTACAGCGTTCTATCGCCGATTCTGCGGCGTAGGCTGGACGCTGTTACGTACTGTGCCCTTACACAGGGTATGAGTCATGACACGTTTTTAGTGGTGGCCCATGCAGGTCGAGAGTCGTATTAGTGCGTTGTCGTGGTAGTGCGACGATTAGTTGTATTGCTGCGCGCCTGCGATAGTAACTAAGGAATAGGCTTTAGCAGAGAGGTTACTCAATCACAGTTAGGACTACTTGAGAAGATTCCTGGGATGACCCTTGAGAATCTCATTATAAACTATCTCGAAATTCGATTCCGACAATTTCTGTCTACTTCCTTGTTCTTTGTTGAATTTGATTCTTGGTATTCATTATTGACTTAATTTTCTACCAAGATAATATTATGGGCTAGGTTACCTCAGTTATGGAATCTAGAGTCTTCTACAGCCATATTAGCTGGTTTGGCGATGAGATAGAGTCTAATTTTGGATGTATTTCTCGGGTGTGGAAATTTAAAGTTTTTGCAGCCAAGCTAGCGGCAATGCAAAAATTTTAAATACCATGATTCTAGAGGTATGTACCATAGTTGCGAACTTTATGGATTATTATTGTTGTACTTACTGGCGTAACGAGGATTCTGGTAACATGGTTCTGGATTGACGGGTATGATTATCAGATTTTAAAATAGATATCATATAGATGATGCCTAGTATGATGGAATAGAATATCAGTGTGGATGTTACTTGAGTATCATGGATTAGATAGAGGGATCTAGGCCACCTGTAGCGCAGCACCGTGCCCCGCACCATCAAAGGGATATACCCCAGAGGGACAGGGCTTTTGCGCTGACAGTCAAGTAGACCGACGCTACGGGTGACGGGTTAGCAGGTTTGTCTTTCATGTTCTTCTTTCATCCTGTTGTGTGATTCCATTAGTACCTGTCAGTATTTCTTGTGATATGCTAGATAGTGTAGTTACCATGTTCGAGACTTTGATATCACGACCAGTAGGACCACAAATTTCATATTTTTAGATATAGAATTTGTTGACCTTGATTGTTAGGGGTTTAACCTAGAAGGAGTACGACCATCTTAATTTCGAGGATAAAATTTTTCTAAGGAGGGTAGAGTTGTCAATCCCAGTTTTCACAAATGAGGATAATTTTAAACTTTTGTTAAAGTTTATCATTTAATAATAATAATAATGACTTATGGTGAATTTTAAATAATTTAATACTATTTAATTTGATATGTTGTGATTTTGGCCTTTTCACTAGTATAACCCTAGAACTGTTTAGCCTAGAGACTAACCATGACTATGGAGACCTATCTTATATGATAGATAAGCTAATTACCACTTTTTAGGCTAAGGGTATTTGGTCATTTTGTGACTTTTGAATTATTTAGGATTTTGATTAATTGGTAAATTTAGATTATTTTAATAATATTTAAATTGATGTATTGTAATATTTGGTCATTTTTTTCATATTTTAATATTTTAGGAATTTTTATATTTTAATATTGATTTTATGGTATTTGTTAAGTCGGGTTCGATTTTTATCTCGTTTCGACTTGTGTTAGTGACCCGGGTAGCTTAGACTCTAGTCGGGACCCTAAGATTAGTTAGACATGGCCCGCAAATCCCACTAATTAAGTTAGTGTCATTAGACTAATCCTACTTGCTTAGAATGGTTAAATTAGAGACTTAAACTTGACCTTTTTGACCACAAACCTTGTCATGACTTAAGTTGATCCAAAGGAGACTTGTAGGGGCATCTTGGATATTTCACATAGGCCCATTAGGCATGTATGGCCAGCCACCTATAGGGAGAGAGGTGTCCCTCTCTTTTATTTCACACTTGCCGCTTTTTTTCCCCAAATTTGTTCTTCCCCAAACTTGAGAGCTTCCCTCTTGATTTTGATCTCCAAATCCCTCCATTCTTCTTCCAATCTTCCATCATTCCTTCCCATTCAACCAAAGAGGAGGTGCTAGCAAGGATTGGGAGCAAGAAGCAAGGAAGGGTGTCCATTTTGGAGGAGCTTTCGTGTCGGAACCGTGTCCTTTGAGTGTATCATTGGGACCCCACTTCCAATAGGTATAACCATCTCTCTATTTTAATTTTCCTTGCATTTTAGTTAGATTTGAATCCATAGGATCCACCCCCATGCATGTACAACCATTAGATTTTAATTTGAGGCTCTTTGGAGTCCTCTTTAGGAAGTTTGAATAGGTTTGGTGTCCTACTTGTGGAGTTTCCAATATAGGACACCCCATGTGTTTGTGTTTATGCAAATAGGCTATTTTGTGGTTTAATTTCAGTTTTAAGATGGTTAGAATGAGTTTTATTTGGATAGTTATGTTGGTATCTAAGTATCTTGGCCTACATGTGTTTCTTTTGTCTAAAACAACCCAAATTTGTCATAATTTTTATCCACGTTTTTAGGAGCCAGAGCAACTTAGAAATGCCATAACTCCTAGCTCAAGACTCCGATTAATCTCCCATTTTTTTAAAAGAACCGTATCGAAGTTAGCTCTCCAAATATTTATATTAATAGGCCAAATTCGTTCTAGAACGTTCTATAAAACTGTTTGAGTGTCAGCTGTTCGAAAGATGAACGCGTTTTGGTGTTTTCGCGATTCTGGGAGCTTACGGACACGAAAATGCGATCCGTTTGAAGTTTCAAAAAGCTAATACGAAGGACTACAACATACTTTAATCCTAAAATTTAGTGAAAGTCCAATTGGTACAATATTTATTTTAAGTAGAAGTATACGACATAGGCATTTTGTGTAACCTATGAGCCTATGTAGTATGGATATCATGTGAATGTAGGTATTATAGGTTGTCAAGAATATGCATGAAATAGTACATATATGTATATATATATATATATATATATATTATTGTTATGTAATATATGTTAGTATAGTGTGTGTGTGTTTGAATGAGATAATGATGTGTGTGGTTAGTGGAGAGAAGTGAGATTGATAGAGGATATGTGCTAGTGTGTAATTGATGTTTTATTGATGGTAGTGTAGTGTGTGTGTTATGAAGGTGAGAGAGTTGGAAGAATCATGCCATCCTATTTGACTTGAGGCTAGTGTGGTTTGTTGAGTGATTTGTATTTTGGTTGAGTGGTAGTGTGTTTATATATAGATGTGTGTGAGTGTGTTAGAAGAGAGGGGGGGTAGATTTGGTATATGTGTTTGTGTGTGTGTTAGTATTAGAGTGGAAAAGAATTTAGGTGTTGTATGTATGGATATGTTAGTGGTTATGTTAGAATCTATGTAGAGGTTATAGGTATCTTAGAAGTTAGATAGTGATATCTTATATAAGTTAGACAGTTAGTTCTGTTAGTCTATGTTATTGTTAGTTATAGATGACATATGTTAGTTGGTTAGAGTTAGAGATGGATATATATATACATATATGTTATGGTTAGATATTAGTTAGTAGATGTTAGTTGTGTTAGGTTTCTAAGTTAGAATAGATGGTTAGAAGTTATATGTTAGAATGTTGTTAGTTGAGGTATTGGTTAGATTTTGATATGTTAGATACCTATGATATGTTAGTATTAACTAGTGTCTAGATGTTGGAAACCTATAGATAGTTAGTATCCTATCTTAGTATCTTAGGATACTAAGAGTGGGGTCTTAGAATAGTGGGTATCGTAGGATACTCAAGTTAGTATCTCAAGGTAAATGAGTTTACCTTATAACCAAGGTAAGGTATCAAGATACCAAGATATGGTATCGATATATGAGGGTAGAGTGTTAGAATACCTTAGTTGGGTATTGAAGGATAAGTAGGGTGAGGATAATGTAGGCAAGGGTATGGGTTAGAGGCTAAGGTAACGAGTTTACCTTGGTAGGGTAATGGGATAAGAGTTAAGGTAATACCTATAACTAAGATATGAGTTTAACATGTTTAAGATATGGTTAGAATTAGGATAGCTTGATTGGTAATGGTTAGGAATAGGGTAAATGACTTAGGGTTGACCCCGTTTGACCATGGTTGACCGTTTTAACCAAAAGTCAACTTTAGCCTAAAATTGACCAAAACTTGACCAGAGTTGACCAGTTGACCAAAAGTCAACTATAAGTCAACCATTGACCTAGTTGACCTAGAGTGGACTATGAGTTGACCAGGATTGACCAGAGTTGACCATTGGACCAAAAGTCAATTGTAAGTCAACCTTTGGCTTAAATCGATCTAGTTTGACTTCTTTTGACTTAGTTTGACCTAGTTTGACCTAGATTGACTTAGAATCATGTAGTTGCATTATAGACTTCCTTTATTACATATTTGAACACATCATAACCTATATTGCTTTATTTAGGACTTTGTGACTCAAGTTCAGATATCTATTTTTATCAGTTGTACAGGGTATCAGGCGAGTACATTCTCTGATAGTTCTTTTATTTACTTGTCAATTACTGTACTTCAGTTCTAGTTAGTTTTACGTGATTCTCTGTTACAACACGTATGGATATTTTTGGATTCATGTATGCGACACACATACCATCTTGTTTGGCCTCTATTACTGGAATCATTGCTGGTATCATCATGTTTAGCTTCTATTACTGGAATCGTCCTGGAATCACTTACTGGTATCATTCATGTTCTGACTGGACTTGTACTTATTTTCGTATCGAATTTTGGATTCACTTGTATTACTGGGCAGGGAAATATTGAGTAAGACATGTAGACATATCCCAATTACTGGAACCACCCCTTTACTAGAATAAATTAGAATGCTAGCCATCCCATACTTGGCCGAGTGTGCGATGTACCTTATTACCTACAGCCGTTTACATGTCGATCTCGGTATTTTAAAACACACTGGTTAGTGTCATACTACCTGGACTCACCCTGGATATACTATCTGGACTCACCCTGGATATACTATCTGGCCTCATACTGTCTGGACTCATACTGGACTCATATTGTTTGGACTCACTAGGTTTTACACTTGATTTACACCATACCGTCTGGACTTATATCATGTTACTCTAGTTCAGCTAGATCTTATTTTACAGTCTTCATTGTCATGCTTCTCCTCTTATTTACTTACCTTACTTCCCTTGTTCCTTAACTGTTCCTCTACATCATTACTTGTATAAACTGTCATGTTCATCAATATAACTGTCTATAACTACTTTATAGTTCTTTGTCATTTACTTGAAATTTCTAAATAAGTTGTACTCGTTCCTGTCCTGACTGGACCTGTTAAAAATATTACAGATGGTTGCCCTGAGGATACTTGCCCTACTTGCCTTGGACCCAGAGCTGGACTAGCTACCTTTGGCCCCGACACCCAGGAGTGATCGAGAGATTAGTTTAGTAGACTTATTTTAGACTTTCATATTGAACTTATATTGTAATAAGTTGAGATCTTGACTTTGTTTTGAGATTGTTTGAGATATTATTATTTTAGTAGTTTATTAGAGGAGTTGTTGTTTTGGAGTTAGTATAACTTTTGTGATTTGTGTTATCATATCGTGCTTAAACTGTGATTGAGTATTATCATATCTTATACTTGTCCTCCGTTCGGAGTTGACAAGTACATTATATATTTACGTGAGTTGTTGTTTAGATAGTAACCTTGTGCAGCGTTCTACCGCCGATTCTGCGGCGTAGGCTGGGCGCTGTTATGCACTATGCCCTTACACAGGGTGCGGGTCGTGACACCCAGCGGCAGCACTGGACTTTGGGGTCGATGCCTCATGACGACTAGAAGGGCAGGGACTAGTCAGACACGAGAACGACCTCAAGGCTATGGAAGAAGCATCTTTGGAGATTGCTCGAGGAGACCCAGATCTCGAGCAGAGCTGCAGAACTCCAGTGCTAAGATCACTCACTACGACGATGAAGTCGGTGTCGACTCTAGCCGAGAGCAAGATTCTGCAGTGTGGATGATCATGACGGAGTGGTTGTCACGACCCGCACCCTAGAGTTAGGGCACGAGAACGTAACAACGCCCAGCCTACGCCGCAGTGTCGGCGGTAGAACGCTGTCCTAGGTCTCAATGCATCTAACAGTATAAGACTAAACAGTTTATACTCCCCGAATGGGGGTGACATAGCAGGTACAACTCAATCACATCTAAGGTAGAGCATGATAAGAATAGATAAAACATGAAATCCAAAAGAGATACAGGAGATAGAAGTCTAAGTGTCTAAGATACATGAACCCAGAAATACATCTCAAAACTCAATAAAGATACAGTAATCCATAAAGTAAATACAACTCCAGACAAAAAGAAATAACTACCTAAACATCCTCTAATGTGTCTCCTCTAGGCTAGCAGGCACCTCCAGGCTATCTGTAAAATTTATCAACAGGTCCAGTCAGGACTGGAGCGAGCACAATACATCTCAACAGATCATAGCAGGTTAGAAAACATATAACATGCAGTAAAGTAAGATACAGGTACTGAGGAAAAGCAGTATGTAAACAGGAAGAGCTGTAATAGAAATATCTACTATATATAGAGAACTAACATGTGACTAGTGAGTCAGAGTACAATATGGACATGTAAATGGCATAGGAGATTCTGATAAGACACTAAGGATGAGATTCTGATAAGAAACTACTGGTGTATTATTCACATGCCCAATTCTACTCTCCCGTACCCCAATCAATACACAAGGATCTATACAGGTTATGTTATTGTACAAGATATCACATGGGGGCCCATATAGGGTGCACGTGATAGTATACATGGGGGCTCCGTGAACATGAGAGTACAAGATTCACAGGAGTGCACATGTAATGAAAGCACAGGAGTATACGATGTAAGTGAAACGCACAAGCACAATGTTTCCGATGCTCCCGAGGGGGATAACATCGCATGTAGAGATCCATATAGTACCAATCCGTATGACCAACGTGACAGTACAAGTAAAGTAATCTACTGCAGGTAATAATTCTAAGCAGGATATGAAATGATTAGAGAATGTACTTGTCATGACCCGCACCCACTGTTAGGGTACGAGAACGTAACAACGCCCAACCTACGTCGCAGTGTCGGCGGTAGAACGCTGTCCTAGGTCAATCATCTAACAATATAAAAGTACCTGTACAGTTTATACTCTCCGAATGGAGGTGACAAACAGAAACAATCTCAATCACATCTAGGTAGAGAAATGGAAGATAGATAGATAGACAGATGGTAACTCAAAGAGAACAGTACAATAGATGAAATAAGCCCAAGTGTCTAGGATAACATAACATCAGAATGTCAACTCATAATACAATAAGTCTAAGAGTCTATACATAACTCAATATCTCAAAGTACAACTCAGATGTGAGACAAAATGATAATATAGAAAGACTGCCTAGACTAACTGGTCTAGACTACTGGAACAACATCCTCAGCTGCAGGTGGATCCTGCTGAGGGTCCACAACATAAGTGTCATCTAGTCCTGCTCCATAATAGGTAGACACCAGGGCCTCCTCCCCATCCTCTGTAATATTTTCAACAGGTCCAATCAGGACGGGAACGAGCACAATACATCTCACGCAGTGCATAGTATGATAGGAGATATAAAGCATGCAATAGAGTAAAATACAGGAACTGCTGAAGGAAGATACATGTAGAAAAAGAGATAACTGTAATGAAATATCTACTGTATATAGAGAACTAGCAGTGTCTAGTGAGTCAGAGTAAAATATAGACATATGAAATGGCATAGGAGATTCATGATTACAGCTAGAAGTGATTCATGACTACAGCTACTGGGGTAATATCCACATGACTATTTCCACTCCCCTATCCCCAATCAATACACAAGGATCCATTCAGGTTATGTTAAGATTCGTGGTAAGCCCATAAATGGGAGATTCATGAGAGGCTCTGTGAATCATGAGAGTACATAAGTCACAAGCGATTCGTGAATCTATGAAAGCATAGAGATACATGATGACAGTGAAAAGCACAACATGCTGTATCTGATGCTCCCGAAGGGGATAACATCTCATGAAAAGATTCATATAGTACCAATCCGTGATAACAATCGTGTCAGCATCAAGTAAAGTAATCTAGAGTAAGAATATAAATCCTGGCAAATATGAAACGGTCAGAGAATGTACTCGCCTGATAACTGAATGTCTGAAGAAGATATACTGTCTGAGGAGAGGTGTATGGCTCCTAATCAGAGCAATACAAGTCACAATGTATCCACAATAGTAAAAATAGAGTGTACAATGCATACTACATGATTCTAGGTCAATCTGGTCAAAAGTCAACTCTGGGTCAACTCTAATAGTTAAACTAGGTCACAGGAAGTCATACTAAGTCAAATAAGGTCAAACAAGATCAAATAAGGTCAAACAAGTTTAATCTAGGTTTAAGTCAACTCCTAGTCAACACTCTAATCAAACTAGTCAAATACTAGTCAACACGATCAATCTGGATCAAGTCTAGATCAAACTTAGACCAACTAAGTCATTGGTCAAACAAAGACTAGTCAGTTAGGGTAATTAGGTCAAACATGGTCTGACGAGTTGAACTAGTCATTTATTAGGTCAATTAGGTCATTCCTAGTCATTCTAGGTCAACTCTAAGTCAAAGCTAGGTCAACACTAGTTAAACTAGTTAGGGTTAGTCAAACTAGTCATTCTAGGTTAGTTAAGTCAAAACTAGGTTAAGCTAGTTCAAATTTGACCTAAGGTTGACCTTGGTCAACACTTAGTCAAGGGTCAATTAGGTCAAGGGTTTGGGCCTTTAGGGTTAGCCCCAAGCCATAGGCTAATAATCTTGGCCATAGGCCATGGGCTAGTCATAGGGTTTATAGGTTTATACCTACAATAGAATCTATACAAATATATATATATATATAACCTATATATATAAGGGTCACTATGTAATATACCCATAACCCCACATATATATATAAACATATATATACACTAATATATATCTATATATATATATATACACCAATCTATTATCTATATACCTATATGGAAATACCATATATACAATACCCAAAACCCCCCACTCACATATTTATATATATATATAACACAAAGAGACCTAAAACAAATGTATATATATATATCATTTATATATATATATACATATATATATATATATATATATATATTTTTTTTTTATATATATATATATATATATCTATATAAATATATATATATATATATATATATATATATATATATATATATATATATATATATATATATATATATATATATATCTATATATATATATATCTAGTGAGAGAGAGAAAAAAAATATATATATATGTATATATATCTATATATATATATATCAACCTATATATATTACATATATATATAGTTAAGAGAGAGAGAGACTTGGAGTGAGAATGACAGTGAGAGAGAGAGTGAGAGGCTGTGATAGGGTCAGGACAGTAAGGAGGGGGTTTCCAGGAACTCTGGAACCACACTCATACCCAAACACACACACACAGGATACATACATACATACATATGTACATACATGTACAACTACACACACACATAACCAAATCTCCCCAAATCGACCCATACCCACAAATACGTATATACTTCACATCTACACACTAAAATACACTAGTCTAATGTATAAATCATTAACAAAATCGAATCGAAATTCGATTTCTAAAAACTGGAAATAATCCCAAAAACTGTGACAGTGCACAGTGCACTCGAATGGGGAAATTCGAATACACACAACCTAATCGAGCTAAGACTCCCAACCAAGGGTTGGTAACTGACACCCCGCACATATACTAGTGTCCTAGGACACTGACATGACACCACGACACATTTTCACGTGTCCAAACACCCAAAAACATGGCTCGGGTAAATTCCTGATACACCCACGCGTGCACAGCGTCGTGCACGCGTGCAGTTCACTCTAGGACACGACACACTTGCACCCGTGTCTCGTGCTCGCGCGTGTGGGTTCGCCTAGGGTCAGGCTAGGTGTCCCAGTGTCTGTCTCGTGTCCAAGTGTCGCACAGTGTCGACACGAGGGCCGTATCAGTCGTGAAAATACGACTGATACGCGTGTTTTGCACTGCGTCGTGCAGTGAGTCACACGCCTCGTGGACACGACACCAAACAAAACCCTAAAATCACCAAACTCTACCCACAACTATATTATAAATGCATGCAATAATGAAGAAAAAATAGTATATTAACTAGGTTTAGATATATTTACCTCTATGTGTGCAAAGTCTTGAATTTCCACTAAATGAGGGTGTACATCCAATAGCCTCAACTTGTCCTTCCTTGGTGAAACTTGAGTAGCTCACTTCCCTAGGCTCCCTTAGATTGTAGGTGACCTAATGGAGAAAACTAGAGGTTCAAAGTTTGAGAAATGAGAAAGTTATGGTCAAAAGAGTGGAAGGGTTCTTAGGTTTTTCTTGTGAATTGATTTTTCATGAAACCATGGGAATAAACCTAAGTGTTAGTTTTATAGGAATGGGGGTGGCAAGGGGGTGTCATGGGGGTGTCTTGGCCGGCCACAAGGTATGGGGGGGGGGGGTTCAAAGCTTCATGGCTAAGTTAAGGACTTTTGTGCCTTAATGGATATTTTGCATAAATCAAGCAAAATATCAATAAGTAAATATCTAGATATTTGTATAGCTTTGACCCAATGATAATATCTAATCCCTAGTCATTCTAGGTTAGGAACTAACCTCTAGATTAGGGTAACTAGGTTAGGGATTATCAAGTCACCAATCAAAAGTCCATGAATAGTAAAATCTCACTAATCCTACTTAATTCCTAGAAAATTACCAAAATACCCCTTAGGCTAAAAATCACTAAAATGATATTCTAAGACTATGGTCAAGTTCTCATGGTCATGGCAACTTCTAGGTTAGAGAAACTAGGGTTTACACTAAGTTATTCTAACCAAAATCACAAAGTCATAAGTCATGACTTAGCATGACTTTAGAAATGGTTTAACTTAACTAAATTCACCAGAAAATCACACCATGACTAAAATACCACTAATAAATAATAAAAATAATAAATTTTTAAAAATCCCCAATTTTCAGAAACAAGGTGTTACAAGTCTACCCACCTTAAAATAATTTCGTCCTCGAAATTTAGATGGTCGTACTCCTTCTAGGTCAAACCTCCAACAATCAAGGATGAAGCCACTACCTGGGCAACATACAAGGTCAACAAGCAAAATAGGGGTAGTAGACCTATACTGGGTCATGTCCAAGAATTGGCTGGCAGTTTCAGGTCATAAGGTGTCCTGAATTCAAATCGAAACCAAAACTAACTCCATGGGATAAATCAGGATGGAGTCTCGGGTCAGGAAAATCGTACTAAGCAAATGAAGCATACAATGGTATGCCTGAGTGGGACACTAAGATCATGGGTGTAGTATGTCATGTCTAGGTCAGGTATGTGAAGTCAGTTTTGGGAAAACAACTAATCTTGTGCTCCAAATTTAAAAGTCACGGTAATGTGTCTACGGTGATCATAATTTAGAGTGGGAAGGTCTATGGCCTAAATAGAGCCAGAAATCATGATGAAATAGTAGTGTAAAAGACAGGTTAGGTGGGACAGTCCTGGTCATAGGTATAGACTAGGAAGATAGGGAAATAATGAATCACAGGGCAAAAAGGCTACCATCTTATGGTCAGAGCTACTCTATCAAAAAGGCATAGCATATACATACACTAATTTATTTAAGAGAAAAATTCTTGACAAAAGAGTTTAGTCAAGAATTTATTAACAACTAAACTACTCCTACTCCTACTCCTAAGTAAAAGATGAATAAACAACAACAATCGACAAATCAAGAACTACCAGGTCAAACTGATCACTAATAAGGAACAGGTAGGAGCAGATGGAATTGGATTTTAAAATAGATATAATGAAGCAAGGTGGGAATGAAATTTAGAATAACAGAACCTGCAAGCACATTGCCAACTGCCTGAGCATCCTCAACTGTCATGGCGTAAGCACGCCCCTGCTGACCTCTGCCAGCCTGCTGCTGAAACTGCATAAATCTCTGCTGCTGTGGCTGTAATGGTCCTCTCTGCTGCTGTGCTACCGGAGCCTTGGCTCCTGCTCCTGGTACTGCTCCCTGTGCTACTCTGCCTATGAACTGGGAACACTCCCTCAGCTGGTGGTCTGCTGCCCCACATAGTAGGCACGAGCCCAACCTCTTCCTGCATTCTCCCCATCCATGTCCCGATTTCTTACAGTAGGGACAACTGGTAGTCTGCTGTCTCGGGGCCTGCTGCTGCTGCCTCGGCTGCTGATACTGCTGTGGCTGCCTCTGCTGCTGCCGATAATGAGGCCTCTTGGCCTGACCTCCACTGCTGCCTGCTCCCTGTGTATCACGGCCCCTCTTGAGCTTCAGCTCAAGATCATCCTCAGCCGCCATCGCTCCTGCTAGAATATCCTCAAAGGTGGCACTCCTCTCACTCTTAGTCAAGGACTTGACTTCCTTGACCAAGCCTTTCCTGAACCTCCTCGCCTTCGCTGCCTCGCTAAGGCCCTCCACGAATCTGCTCAACCGGCAAAACTCACCGGCGTACTCCTCTACGGTCTGGTTTCCCTGAACCAGGTTCTCGAACTGTGTCTCCAAGGCGCCGACTGCCTGATCTGGAAAAAACTTCCCCTTGAAGAGCTCCTTGAAAGCTCTCCATGTCTGCCCTGGAGTGCCTACTCTCGGGTCCGTCTGATACCAGGTACGGGCAAGATCCCGCATCTGGCTAGCTGCTGCCTCCACCTGGAGTCCGGCTGGTATCTCCGCCAATCGAAAGATCTCTTCGATGTGCTCTATCCAGTCATCCGTAAAAAGAATCCCCTCAGTACCCAAGAAGTCCCTGGGGTTCATCTTCTTGAACTCCTGGATGCCAGGAATCCTCTGATGTCGCGGCGGTCCTGCTCCTCCCTGCGGCTGGGCTGCCAACCTCTCTATCGTCGCTGTAGCCAGCTGATGGACATCATCAATGCCTCTGGTAAATGCCGTCGTCTGACGCTGCTGCAGGGTCTGCTGCGACTCTAGGAACTGCTGGAAATATATAAACATCTGTGCAGCATCCACAAATCCAGATGGCATCTGCTGCTGGTACTGCTGGTGCTGCTGGTGCTGCTGAAACTGAGGCTGACGAAACTGCGGGGGAGGCATGTCTGGGGTAGCTGGGATGGTCCCCCGAATGAGTAGAGGTGCACCCCCAAATGTGGCAGAAGCTCCCACATGAGCTGGAGTAAGGGGAGCTGCAGTCCCCGGGTCTTGGTGAGCTGGACGAGAGGTGGCAGACCTCTCAGTGGTGTCACCTGGACCGAGACGCTGCGATCGTGTCTCCACCATCCTGAAGACAGATCAATAAGGAAGTCAATAACGGTACAAGGATGATAGTATCAAAGGACAATATGAAATAGATTATATAGATTTGAACAAAAGTCAGTAGATTCAAATCCACGGAAATTTTCCTAATTTGTGATTGAGTAACCACTCTCTCTAAGCCTATTCCTTAAATCCTATCACAGGCTGTAGTGATACTCTAGTTCGAATACCACTACATAAACTCGAGACCTGCATGGGCCACCACTAAAAACGTGTCACGACCCACACCCACTGTTAGGGTACGAGAACGTAACAACGCCCAGCCTACGCCGCAGTGTCGGCGGTAGAACACTGTCCTAGGTCAATCATCTAACAATATAAAAGTACCTGTACAGTTTATACTCTCCGAATGGAGGTGACAAACAGAAACAATCTCAATCACATCTAGGTAGAGAAATGGAAGATAAATAGATAGACATATGGTAACTCAAAGAGAACAGTACAATAGATGAAATAAGCCCAAGTGTCTAGGATAACATAACATCAGAATGTCAACTCATAATACAATAAGTCTAAGAGTCTATACATAACTCAACATCTCAAAGTACAACTCAGATGTGAGACAAAATGATAATATAGAAAGACTGCCTAGACTAACTGGTCTAGACTACTGGAACAACATCCTCAGCTGCAGGTGGATCCTGCTGAGGGTCCACAACATAAGTGTCATCTAGTCCTGCTCCATAATAGGTAGACACCAGGGCCTCCTCCCCATCCTCTGTAATATTTTCAACAGGTCCAATCAGGACGGGAACGAGCACAATACATCTCACGCAATGTATAGTATATGATAGGAGATATAAAGCATACAATAGAGTAAAATACAGGAACTGCTGAAGGAAGATACATGTAGCAAAAGAGATAACTGTAATGAAATATCTACTGTATATAGAGAACTAGCAGTGTCTAGTGAGTCAGAGTAAAATATAGACATGTGAAATGGCATAGGAGATTCATGATTACAGCTAGAAGTGATTCATGACTACAGCTACTGGGATAATATCCACATGACTATTTCCACTCCCCCATCCCCAATCAATACACAAGGATCCATTCAGGTTATGTTAAGATTCGTGGTAAGCCCATAAATGGGAGATTCATGAGAGGCTCTGTGAATCATGAGAGTACATAAGTCACAAGCGATTCGTGAATCTATGAAAGCATAGAGATACATGATGATAGTGAAAAGCACAACATGCTGTATCTGATGCTCCCGAAGGGGATAACATCTCATGAAAAGATCCATATAGTACCAATCCGTGATAACAATCGTATCAGCATCAAGTAAAGTAATCTAGAGTAAGAATATAAATCCTGGCAAATATGAAACGGTCAGAGAATGTACTCGCCTGATAACTGAATGTCTGAAGAAGATATACTGTCTGAGGAGAGGTGTATGGCTCCTAATCAGAGCAATACAAGTCACAATGTATCCACAATGGTAAAAATAGAGTGTACAATGCATACTACATGATTCTAGGTCAATCTGGTCAAAAGTCAACTCTGGGTCAACTCTAATAGTTAAACTAGGTCACAGGAAGTCATACTAAGTCAAATAAGGTCAAACAAGATCAAACAAGGTCAAACAAGTTTAATCTAGGTTTAAGTCAACTCCTAGTCAACACTCTAATCAAACTAGTCAAATACTAGTCAATACGATCAATCTGGATCAAGTCTAGATCAAACTTAGACCAACTAAGTCATTGGTCAAACAAAGACTAGTCAGTTAGGGTAATTAGGTCAAACATGGTCTGACGAGTTGAACTAGTCATTTATTAGGTCAATTAGGTCATTCCTAGTCATTCTAGGTCAACTCTAAGTCAAAGCTAGGTCAACACTAGTTAAACTAGTTAGGGTTAGTCAAACTAGTCATTCTAGGTTAGTTAAGTCAAAACTAGGTTAAGCTAGTTCAAATTTGACCTAAGGTTGACCTTGGTCAACACTTAGTCAAGGGTCAATTAGGTCAAGGGTTTGGGCCTTTAGGGTTAGCCCCAAGCCATAGGCTAATAATCTTGGCCATAGGCCATGGGCTAGTCATAGGGTTTATAGGTTTATACCTACAATAGAATCTATACAAATATATATATATATATAACCTATATATATAAGGGTCACTATGTAATATACCCATAACCCCACATATATATATAAACATATATATACACTAATATATATCTATATATATATATATATATACACCAATCTATTATCTATATACCTATATGGAAATACCATATATACAATACCCAAAACCCCCCACTCACATATTTATATATATATATAACACAAAGAGACCTAAAACAAATGTATATATATATCATTTATATATATACATATATATATATATATATATATATATATATATATATATATATATATATATATATATATATATATATCAACCTATATATATTACATATATATATAGTTAAGAGAGAGAGAGACTTGGAGTGAGAATGACAGTGAGAGAGAGAGTGAGAGGCTGTGATAGGGTCAGGACAGTAAGGGGGGGGGGGGGTTTCCAGGAACTCTGGAACCACACTCATACCCAAACACACACACACAGGATACATACATACATACATATGTACATACATGTACAACTACACACACACATAACCAAATCTCCCCAAATCGACCCATACCCATAAATACGTATATACTTCACATCTACACACTAAAATACACTAGTCTAATGTATAAATTATTAACAAAATCGAATAGAAATTTGATTTCTAAAACTGGAAATAATCTCAAAAACTGTGACAGTGCACAGTGCACTCGAATGGGGAAATTCGAATACACACAACCTAATCGAGCTAAGACTCCCAACCAAGGGTTGGTAACTGACACCCCGCACATATACTAGTGTCCTAGGACACTGACACGACACCACGACACATTTTCACGTGTCCAAACACCCAAAAACATGGCTCGGGTAAATTCCTGATACACCCACGAGTGCACAGCGTCGTGCACGCGTGCAGTTCACTCTAGGACACGACACACTTGCACCCGTGTCTCGTGCTCACGCGTGTGGGTTCGCCTAGGGTCAGGCTAGGTGTCCCAGTGTCTGTCTCGTGTCCAAGTGTCGCACAGTGTCGACACGAGGGCCGTATCAGTCGTGAAAATACGATTGATACGCGTGTTTTGCACTGCGTCGTGCAGTGAGTCACACGCCTCGTGGACACGACACCAAACAAAACCCTAAAATCATCAAACTCTACCCACAACTATATTATAACTATATGCATGCAATAATGAAGAAAAAACAGTATATTAACTAGGTTTAGATATATTTACCTCTATGTGTGCAAAGTCTTGAATTTCTACTAAATGAGGGTGTACATCCAATAGCCTCAACTTGTCCTTCCTTGGTGAAACTTGAGTAGCTCACTTCCCTAGGCTCCCTTAGATTGTAGGTGACCTAATGGAGAAAACTAGAGGTTCAAAGCTTGAGAAATGAGAAAGTTATGGTCAAAAGAGTGGAAGGGTTCTTAGGTTTTTCTTGTGAATTGATTTTTCATGAAACCATGGGAATAAACCTAAGTGTTAGTTTTATAGGAATGGGGGTGGCAAGGGGGTGTCATGGGGGTGTCTTGGCCGGCCACAAGGTATGGGGGGGGGGGGGGGGGGGGTTCAAAGCTTCATGGCTAAGTTAAGGACTTTTGTGCCTTAATGGATATTTTGCATAAATCAAGCAAAATATCAATAAGTAAATATCTAGATATTTGTATAGCTTTGACCCAATGATAATATCTAATCCCTAGTCATTCTAGGTTAGGAACTAACCTCTAGATTAGGGTAACTAGGTTAGGGATTATCAAGTCACCAATCAAAAGTCCATGAATAGTAAAATCTCACTAATCCTACTTAATTCCTAGAAAATTACCAAAATACCCCTTAGGCTAAAAATCACTAAAATGATATTCTAAGCCTATGGTCAAGTTCTCATGGTCATGGCAACTTCTAGGTTAGAGAAACTAGGGTTTACACTAAGTTATTCTAACCAAAATCACAAAGTCATAAGTCATGACTTAGCATGACTTTAGAAATGGTTTAACTTAACTAAATTCACCAGAAAATCACACCATGACTAAAATACCACTAATAAATAATAAAAATAATAAATTTTTAAAAATCCCCAATTTTCAGAAACAGGGAAGAAAACAAGAACTTGGAAATTATATGTCCACGCAACCAGAATGTCGATACGAACCCAACGGTATCTTCAGAATTGGATTCCGTTGACCCGATCTCAATTTGGCCCGTTGACCAGAACTTGGAATTCCGATTTGCACGGAAATGCGTGCCGGAGCCAAAGTTCTCAAAACTCAGCAAACTACCTGTCAACGAGTCCAGAATGATGATACGAACTCAACGGTATCCCCGGAATTGGATTTCGATGAGCCGATCTCAAAATGACCCGTTGGCCCGGATATTGGTATCCGACTTGCATCGAAATGCGTGCCAGACCCAATGTCCACCAAAACCTAGCAAATTATATGTCAACGAGTCCAGAATGACGATACGAACTCATCGGTATATCCGGAATTGGATTCCGATGAGCCGGCGTCAAAAAGTCCCGTTGACCCAGAAAGTGGGACCCGCTTGCACCGAAAAACGTGCCCGGGCCCACGTTCTCCAAATCTAACAAATTTTATATAAAAACATGCCAGAACGACGCCACAAGTCTAATGGTGGTGTCAGAAATGAAATCTGGAGTCCCATGCTCAAAAATGGAATTTTACAAGTTGGAAATTACGAATTCGGACGGCCAACTTTGGCGTCGAATTCAACCAATCAAACAAGCTCACAATAAAACGAAACTGAAGGGGTAGAAAGAGGGTTATACCAGCTTCGCACCGGAACTGGTAGCACGCCAAACGGAGCTGCGGTGGAGGAGATACAAGCTGACGAAGTTGGCCCCGCGAAACTGTCCAAATTTAATACAATTTAAACGGTCAACTTGGTGGCCGGTTTTGATGTACCAAACGATAAAAATAACGGACGAAATTTGACAGGGATGAAGGTGGATATACCGAGATTGTGACGGAGCGAAGAAATCGCCGATCCAACGGTCGAATCTCTGGAAAAACGTGCACGAAGTTGCTGCGACGGGGCGCCAAAACGAACTTCATTTTGCGTGCGTCACGACGGGATGTCGTTCAAAACGCACGAATCGCCTCGACGGCGCGTCCCGGAGGACGTTGGCCGCCAGGGGAAGGCGGGACTGAGTTCGCCCAGTGGGGGGGACCACCACAGCGGGGAGTCGCCGGCCCACGGCGGCGCGTGGCGGCGCCAGCGCTCGCGCGCTACAGCGTGCGCTGCCGCTGCTGGTGGTGGCGACAGCGCTGTGCGCTGCTCGTGGCGGCGCAGCGGCGGCGAGCTACGGCGGGGACGGCGAGGTGGCGGGGCTGCTACGATGGTGATGGCCGTTGTGGTAGGCCGGAGATGATGTTAATGGTGGTGATGGTGGCGGTTGGTGAAGATGGAATGGTTGATGGAGGAGGAGAGGGAAGAAGGAGGAAGAGTTGGAGAGGGGGCGCGCTCGGCCACGGCGGAGGAGGCCGGTGGCCGACGGCCAAAGGGGGTCGGGTTGGACTGTGGAGGTGGTCGGGGGTGTGTGCGTGGGGAAGAACTGTGCTGTTGTGCATGGGTGTAGTAATTGTTGTTGAGTTTGTGTTGTTGTTGGAAATAAATGTAGAGAGAGAGAAGGAGAGGATAAGAGAGAGAGAGAGAGATGAAAACGTGTCCTCCCTAGGAATTAGGGCCGGCTCACATAAGAGGGGAGGCTGTGTGAATGTGAGGGGAGAATAAATGGTGAGGATTAATTTGAGGGGATCAAAAGGCTAGGATTGATTTGGCTAGAAATAGATATTTCTAATGAAAATTAATTACATAGAAATTTCCAATAAATATTAGAAATAGATAGAAGGAATAATTAATATTTTTGGACAAAAAATATGAGGGCGTCATGATAGAGAAAATCATGGAGCTGGACTGGACTCGGTGGAGCCGGATTGGATGAAAATCGGACATCGAGCAATAAATGAATTAAAATTAGACGTTGATGATCATGTGTAAATAAGTAGCACATGGGGATTCCAATAAATGGGACACAAGTGGCGGACGGGTAGTAGGCTCAAAGTGGGCCATGTCCATAATTGGGGCGGACAGGTTTTGGTCGACAGGGGACCCACAAATCAAGTTGGAAAATGAATGTGACGCCGTGGAGTGAAATAAAATCGGGTCACGTGTCGGGAAAGTTGTGCGAATCAAATGGAGCTCAAAATGACGTGTCTGAGTGGGAAACGAAGGTCATGGGTGACGAGCGTCTCGAGTAGATCATCAATGAGGAGTTGGTTTCAAGAAACTGACTGGTCTTGCGCTCCCAATTTAAATGTCATGGTAACGCGCTGAAAATGATCAAGAAAAAGAGTGGGAAAATAAATAACAATCAAATGGTCTAAATTGACCCGAAGTTCAGCGAAGCAGAAAGAGCACAAGGAAACAAGTTTTAGTGGGACACCATATACCGTCATGAAGGTAATCGTGTCCACTCCAAAACTCGTGAAGAAGATTTCCAGAGTTGAACATCCCTGATACTCCAAATATCAATGGCACGGGAAAGTACACTTAAGAAAAAATACAGAATAAATTATTTATCGAAATAAAAACCAATCAGGAAAATAAATAAAATAAAAAAACAACCCGAAATTCAGGGTGCTCACATCCTAACCACCTTATAAAAATTTTGTCCTCGAAATTAAAATATCCCTACTCCCTCTAGGTCAAACCCCCAAAAATCAAAGTCCCAGAACTTAAATAAAACATACCATCAAAAAAAAGACAATATCCAGGGTCATGGCATACGGTGACAGTGAAGTCTCATCTAGGTTTACTAGTCATGCTAACCACCGGTCATAGGGTATCAAACACACAAGCAATCCAGGGTGCTAAAATAGAAAGACACAGAAACAACAACCATCAAAACTATAAAATTGTCTACCACCCCGTATGAAAACTGGTACTCATAAAAAAATAAAGGAATGTGACTACCAATCATCTGAAAAAATACTATCCCAAGAAAATCAAAATCACAAGTTAAAGAATCGAAAGTCACTTGCATTGAAATCCAATCACAATATATATACAGAGAGAGCGTTAGAGAGGGAAAACTAGCATTATGTAATATTATATGGTTTGTGTGTGTATGGGTGTATGGGGACATGTTCATACGGTTAGATAGTAGGTGTGTGTGTACGTGAATACATATGAAATTGTATATGAGAAATTGAGTTCCAAATCAACAGCTATCAAGTTACACTAATCATGGCATATTGGTTAACAATCTACAATACACAACCTATTTAATCATAACATGCATAGCTAACCATATATATATAAAAGGTAGAGATTTAGTTATGTATTTATACAAATTATAACATGGGTGCATAATGCTATATATATCTATATAGATACATGATCATAACATAGAGGGGAAAGATTAGGTTACATGACAGGGTATACTAAGTTAGAGAGTGTGTGGGTGTGTCCTTGTATAGGGTTATAGCTTAGTATTGAAAGGTTAAATCCAGGTTTTAGTTCAGCATTTACACACAAAAATATCTGAAAATAAGCTAACCTTTAACCAGTGTAATATTAACATAATACAAATTCAAAATTTAGGAGTTTGAATATCACAACTATCTCAATGCTCCCAATACATCCTATCATGATAGAAATGAACCCTAATCATATTACCAATACATTTATCTACGCATACAGTTCAATATTACATATTAAATCTGAAATTTAACTAAACATGGAAATCAATGTAAAAATATTAACATGTTACTAGTTTTCAGAATTTTGGAGAAATTTGAACATTAAAACCCAACTCAATGTTTATCACAAACTAACATGTAAGAATATGAAACTTAATTTTATATTCCCACTTACAACAATGTACGCAGCTCTAAATATTATATTAAGAAAATAAAACAGTAATTTAAACTAAACATTTGGAAACTCAACATTAAGGGTTAATATGCACACAGTCTTAGATTTTACAAATTTAACATAACTTAACCAATTTTTTTTTGAATTGAAACTCTATGTATAACATACAGGTGCAGTTATGTGGACAAAACTAATAACATAAAATTTATATTTAAATTACGAATTTAAACATGGAAAAGCAGAGAACCAGAAATATTGGTTATGAAAAATTTGGACATCAACAATCATATCAACATGTATCTAGATATGTGAAAAAAAATCAAGTGTAGCATGCATACGTGTTAGGCAAAGTGTCTGTTATATAAATATACTAATATATTCTCATGTCCCAATAAAATTAATTTTACGTTAAGACTAACATTTAGATTCCTACCAAGATTGCAAGCAAGCGATTGACAAAATCAAGACAGTTTTATTATCATTATTATTTAATACAAGATTAATAGCAAGAAAGAAATAACGCTAAAATCTGTTCTGCTTATCTGTTTTAAAGAAGGAACGATTTTGAAATCCAGACTTAAATATCAAATTCAAGATAAAATCTAGCAAAATCATCGATTCATTGTATTAAGAAAAACTCATAGCAAGAAGTTACACAAAGGTTTATGAAAACAACTAACATACTCTTAAGTTAAATGACAAGAAACTAGGCAAAACATCAAACAATAATTCCTTTTTTTTTTGAATGACTGAGAAAAAGTAGAGAAAACATGTTCAAAATATTTTAAGGTGCAATCCGATAATCATATGCGTCTATCCAAAGTCATGGTACTCTAAATCCTCGTCATACTAGTAAGCAAGGCTACGATAATCACAGAGCCCTTGACTTATGCACATATCTCTAGAATCATGGTATTTAACATTTTTGCGGTGCCGCATGCTTGGCTGCGAAAACCTTAAATTCTCACACCCGAGAAATACATCCAGAGTCAGACTATATGTCCTCACCATGCTGGCTAATGTGACTATAGAAGACTAGATTCCATAACATAGATGACCTAGCCCATATAATTTCATCTTGCCAAAAATCAAATTAAATCAACAATGAATACTCAAAAATCAAATCAAAATTTATCAACGAACATCAAAATTCAAAAGTGAACACAATCCATCAAACTGCAAACTCGAATGCAACATCTATCATCAAAATTCAAAATTCGAAAATCTTCCATCAAAATAAATACAAACTCAAATTCAACAATAATCCGTAAAAATCAAATTTAACAACAAAAGTAAAATAATTTAAATCAAGGAAAAAAGAGAGTTTTCAAATCGAAGTTAAATAAGATTCTCCAGGGTCGTCCCGGAAATCTCTCAAGGGTTCCTATCTGTGATTGAGTACCTTCAAAATATATCCTAATCCTACTACAGGCTGTAGTGGTACTCTAGTTCGAATACCACTACACTTTAGTCTCGACCTGCATGGGCCACCACTAAAAACGTGTCACGACCCGCACCCTAGAGTTAGGGCACGAGAACGTAACAACGCCCAGCCTACGCCGCAGTGTCGGCGGTAGAACGCTGTTCTAGGTCTCAATGCATCTAACAGTATAAGACTAAACAGTTTATACTCCCCGAATGGGGGTGACATAGCAGGTACAACTCAATCACATCTAAGGTAGAGCATGATAAGAATAGATAAAACATGAAATCCAAAAGAGATACAGGAGATAGAAGTCTAAGTGTCTAAGATACATGAACCCAGAAATACATCTCAAAACTCAATAAAGATACCGTAATCCACAAAGTAAATACAACTCCAGACAAAAAGAAATAACTACCTAAACAACCTCTAATGTGTCTCCTCTAGGCTAGCAGGCACCTCCAGGCTATCTGTAAAATTTATTAACAGGTCCAGTCAGGACTGGAGCGAGCACAATACATCTCAACAGATCATAGCAGGTTAGAAAACATATAACATGCAGTAAAGTAAGATACAGGTACTGAGGAAAAGCAGTATGTAAACAGGAAGAGCTGTAATAGAAATATCTACTATACATAGAGAACTAACATGTGACTAGTGAGTCAGAGTACAATATGGACATGTAAATTGCATAGGAGATTCTGATAAGACACTAAGGATGAGATTTTGATAAGAAACTACTGGTGTATTATTCACATGCCCAATTCTACTTCCCCGTACCCCAATCAATACACAAGGATCTATACAGGTTATGTTATTGTACAAGATATCACATGGGGGCCCATATAGGGTGCACGTGATAGTATACATGGGGGCTCCGTGAACATGAGAGTACAAGATTCACAGGAGTGCACATGTAATGAAAGCACAGGAGTACACGATGTAAGTAAAACACACAAGCACAATGTACCCGATGCTCCCGAGGGGGATAACATCGTATGTAGAGATCCATATAGTACCAATCCGTGTGACCAACGTGACAGTACAAGTAAAGTAATCTACTGCAGGTAATAATTCTAAGCAGGATATGAAATGATCAGAGAATGTACTCGCCTGATAACCATGAACAGCTGATAAGTATAGGGGGTCCCACTGAAGCCACAGAGTCCTATTTAAAGCAACACAGGTTATAAGGTGTTCAAGTTGAAAATAAATAAATCCCTACAGGCAATCTATATTATTCTAGGTTCTTCTAAGTCAATTTAACTCTAGGTCAACTCCGGTCAATAATCTAGTCAAACTAGGTCAAGTGTTGACTTATAGTTGACTTTGGGTCAACTGGTCAACTCTGGTCAAACAGGATCAATTCTAGTCTAATATAAAGTGTACTTCGTTATTTGTACGTCGAAACTTACGACACGCAAATCGAGATAAGAAGATTATCGGTAAGGTTGATAATCTTATTATAGTGATCCACGTGTCCAACTTGTCAATTTCAGCGATGTGAGATCACTGGAATTGACTGATCTCAGTTTCGTTGTACTAATCCCGAAATACGAACATTATATGAATTAATTATTAATTAATTATAAAAAGGTTAAGTTCAGAGAAATTATCAACAAACATTGCCGGACGATGAAATGAACATCGCCAACGTGTCCAAAATGGTCAAATTAGCTAGGATAGCCTACCCAACGGTCCAATTTGGTCACAAGGGCAAAAAGGTAATTTTGGGTCAAAATGGTGTCCGTGTCGGAGCCATTTTGCACCGAAAAACGTGCAAGAAAATAAGTCTATAAAATATAACAAATTATATGTCCACGCAACCAGAATGTCGATACGAACCCAACGGTATCTCCAGAATTGGATTCCGTTGACCCGATCTCAATTTGGCCCGTTGACCAGAACTTGGAATTCCGGTTTGTACGGTAATGCGTGCCGGAGCCAAAGTTCTCAAAACTCAGCAAACTACCTGTCAACGAGTCCAGAATTATGATACGAACTCAACGGTATCCCCGGAATTGGATTCCGATGAGCCGATCTCAAAATGACCCGTTGGCCCGGATATTGGTATCCGACTTGCACCGAAATGCGTGCCAGACCCAATGTCCACCAAAACCTAGCAAATTATATGTCAACGAGTCCAGAATGACGATACGAACTCATTGGTATATCCGGAATTGGATTCCGATGAGCCGGCATCAAAAAGTTCCGTTGACTCAGAAAGTGGGACCCGCTTGCACCGAAAAACGTGCCCGGGCCCACGTTCTCCAAATCTAACAAATTTTATATGAAAACATGCCAGAACGACGCCACAAGTCTAATGGTGGTGTCAGAAATGAAATCTGGAGTCCCGTGCTCAAAAATGGAATTTTACAAGTTGGAAATTACGAATTCGGACGGCCAACTTTGGCGTCGAATTCAACCAATCAAACAAGTTCACAATGAAACGAAACTGAAGGGGTAGAAAGAGGGTTATACCAGCTTCGCACCGGAACTAGTAGCACACCAAACGGAGCTGCGATGGAGGAGATACAAGCTGACGAAGTTGGCCCCGCGAAACTGTCCAAATTTAATACAATTTAAACGGTCAACTTGGTGGCCGGTTTTGATGTACCAAACGATAAAACTAACGGACGAAATTTGACAGGGATGAAGGTGGATATACCGAGATTATGACGGAGCGAAGAAATCGCCGATCCAACCGTCGGATCTCCAGAAAAACGCGCGCGAAGTTGCTTCGACGGGGCGCCAAAACGAACTTCATTTCGCGCGCGTCACGACGGGATGTCGTTCAAAACGCACGAATCGCCTCAACGGCGCGTCCCGGAGGACGTTGGCCGCCAGGGGAAGGCGGAACTGAGTTCGCCCAGTCGGGGGGGGGACCACCACGGCAGGGAGTCGCTGGCCCACGGCGGCGCGTGGCGGCGCCATCGCTCGCGCGCTACAGCGTGCGCTGCCGCTGCTGGTTGTGGCGACAGCGCTGTGCGCTGCTCGTGGCGGCACAGCGGCGGCGAGCTACGGCGGGGACGGCGAGGGTGGCGGGGCTGCTACGATGGTGATGGCCGTTGTGGTAGGCCGGAGATGATGTTAATGGTGGTGATGGTGGCGGTTGGTGAAGATGGAATGGTTGATGGAGGAGGAGAGGGAAGAAGGAGGAAGAGTTGGAGAGGGGGCGCGCTCGGCCACGGCGGAGGAGGCCGGTGGCCGACGGCCAAAGGGGGTCGGGTTGGACTGTGGAGGTGGTCGGGGGTGTGTGCGTGGGGAAGAACTGTGCTGTTGTGCATGGGTGTAGTAATTGTTGTTGAGTTTGTGTTGTTGTTGGAAATAAATATAGAAAGAGAGAAGGAGAGGATAAGAGAGAGAGAGAGAGATGAAAACGTGTCCTCCCTAGGAATTAGGGCCAGCTCACATAAGAGGGGAGGCTGTGTGAATGTGAGGGGAGAATAAATGGTGAGGATTAATTTGAGGGGATCAAAAGGCTAGGATTGATTTGGCTAGAAATAGATATTTCTAATGAAAATTAATTACATAGAAATTTCCAATAAATATTAGAAATAGATAGAAGGAATAATTAATATTTTTGGACAAAAAATATGAGGGCGTCATGATAGAGAAAATCATGGAGCTGGACTGGACTCGGTGGAGCCGGATTGGATGAAAATCGGACATCGAGCAATAAATGAATTAAAATTAGACGTTGATGATCATGTGTAAATAAGTAGCACATGGGGATTCCAATAAATGGGACACAAGTGGCGGACGGGTAGTAGGCTCAAAGTGGACCATGTCCATAATTGGGGCGGACAGGTTTTGGTCGACAGGGGACCCACAAATCAAGTTGGAAAATGAATGTGACGCCGTGGAGTGAAATAAAATCGGGTCACGTGTCGGGAAAGTTGTGCGAATCAAATGGAGCTCAAAATGACGTGTCTGAGTGGGAAACGAAGGTCATGGGTGACGAGCGTCTCGAGTAGATCATCAATGAGGAGTTGGTTTCAAGAAACTGACTGGTCTTGCGCTCCCAATTTAAATGTCATGGTAACGCGCTGAAAATGATCAAGAAAAAGAGTGGGAAAATAAATAACAATCAAATGGTCTAAATTGACCCGAAGTTCAGCGAAGCAGAAAGAGCACAAGGAAACAAGTTTTAGTGGGACACCATATACCGTCATGAAGGTAATCGTGTCCACTCCAAAACTCGTGAAGAAGATTTCCAGAGTTGAACATCCCTGAAACTCCAAATATCAATGGCACGGGAAAGTACACTTAAGGAAAAATACAGAATAAATTATTTATCGAAATAAAAATCAATCAGGAAAATAAATAAAATAAAAAAAAACAACCCGAAATTCAGGGTGCTCACAGTGGTAGTGCCAGATCTCGAGCACAGCTTCAGTGAAGTCAAAATTGGTGACGATGGTGGAGTCGATGTATCGTGTCCTCGGGGTTGGACCGGGGAAACAGAAATTTTCTGTGGATTTTATAGATGTGTCGTATTAGACACAAAGGGTATTTGGGGGATTTTTTTGGTTGTAGTTGAGAATTGATGCAAATGTACTAGACTCATTTCGAACACGAATAAATCAATAAAATGGACACTCAGGATCAGACTTGATGCTGACATGGCTGACACGAGATACCGACATAAGACACAAAATTTGAGGTTTAAGAAAAAAGGGTTTGGACTTTGGGTTGGTTGGCTTGAAAAATGATTGGAAATGACAACCAATAGAAAGTAGTGGGTATTTATAAGGTTAGGGAAGATTAATCTAGAAGTTTAATCAGCACATGCTAATTGAGGTTAGAAGAAAATATCCTAAAAATATTCTAAAAGTATTCCAAAAATATTTTAGAAATATTCATTAGGCTTAATTAAGCACATGATTAACTAAAGCACACTCTTAGAGAACCAATACTAAGAAGGTTCCTGCCTTAACCATGGTTAACTATTTACTAAATTAAACTTATCACTCCCTCTTCATTTATTATAAAATCACCATTCCCTCTTCACTAATTACATAATCACTATTCCCTCTCCATAATTACCCCAAAATACCAATATTTCTAAATAATAAAAATCAAAAAATTAAAAATTTGGGAAATAATAATAATAATAATAATAATAATAATAATAATAATAGGAATTTGAAAACTAATATAACGAGATACCTAGAGTCTGGAGGAGGCTTCTATGTATGATGCTGATTGAGGAACCTAGATCGATACTCGTCCGTTCGACCTTGATGGAACCAATATATCTTGTATAATATAAAGGTCAATCATGTCGATTATTGTTCAGCGACATGTATTCCTAAGAGAAAGTTATGTTTGGCACCTTCTGCACAACACTATGACAATGTGGACAGCCGAAGGAATCCTCAAGAGCTGGCATAATTTATATGAGACAAGAGTATGCATTAAGAAATTCTTCTCTAAGTATCTCTCTCGTGTCTTTGGATAGAAAAAGTAGCTCATACACGGATAAACGAGCACAAATATTAGGAAGGGCCAAATATCTAAAGCGTTTGGTTCAATAAGCCCTTATGATGTGTTCTTTTTTCAAGGACTTATCAAATCGTATTTCCTTTTGTTTGACTTTATCCATCGCTTGTCGTATTAGCTAATTAGTTGTTGATGTTTTGGCTATGCTAGAGTCGGCTTCCCTCAGGCACTTGGTCATAAACTTGTAAGTATGGTTCATCTGACCTAGTATTCCTAGATTTTGTAGAATCCTTCTCGATCGTTTGAGAAATTGTGTTTCCTTCTGAACCCGTCATACCATTGACTAAAAGATGATCCTAGGACAAGAAGGACAACATTATAAGGCCTCCCCTTTTTAGCTTTTGGCTTTTGACTTAGAAGAAGAACCTTTTCATTATTGATCATGGAGAATATTGTTATGAACCCACACGATTGCTCAGTTTCAGTTGTCAATAGCACTAAACTAGTCAATTATTTTCTCGAAGGAGGCAAGTTTGTGATCTCCATATTTCCTGCAGGAATTAGGACTCCATTCTAGACATGTACTTTAGGCAAATTGCTGAATTATAGGTACACCAAGTTAGCAGTGACCTTTTTATGGTCATTACGAAAGGTAATGGCGTAGGTACCTAGCAGCAATTGGATCTTATTTTTTAGTACATAGATATTTAATGTAGGGTGGTGCACCATCCGATGATAGATGTAGTTGTTCGGATCATTACCTTATCAAGGCTTGTGATGTAGGTAGTTTTAACTAACAATGGCACAAACCTACTATATATGCATCTAGATCATTGTATCTAATATCTATTATCTACCATCTTGAGTAAGGGAAAGAAAATTGGTGGGACATGGGAGATGCTATTGTACGAAATTTGCATTTCAAGAAATATCTATTTTAATTTATTTAACTATTAATACTATAAAGTTAAGCAGTCACAATTATCATATATTTGTTCTTATTAAATAGTGTTTATTTATATAACTTGTGATCTGCATTTCAGTTTTCAACCTCTTTTCACATGTCTTCTTTGTGGTATTTGCTATTAGTAAGCTAAAAGAGAGGTTGAAAACGAAAATACAAAACAAAAGACATATTAACAAACACTTAACAAAAAAAAAAAACATATACCAAGAATTTTTAATTAAGTAAAATTTATTCATTGTTCTTAATAACTCATTTTATTTATTCTCTATTATTTTTATTAGAAAAATTTGTTACATACTATTTCCATTACAATTAATTTTTGTAAATAGTGTCGTGCGACCCAAGTTTAATAAATTGGTCTTCCGGACCCGATCAGGACTGGCTAGAACCAGATTTTCAGACAGGGCTGGATTTTGATTTTGGTTCACGACCCAGCTTGGACTGATGTTTTAGACAGGACTGGCCCATCCGGATTGAATCCGGTCAAATTCGATCAAAATCAGTCCAATTTAGCCAGGTCCTGGCCCAACCAACATCTTGACTTTGCTTTCTTTAGTTTCTCATTTGCTTTTTTCCCTATTATTAAGATATTTCAGTTTACCAGGTCGTCTTGTCCTCTTAGGGTTGTTTGGATTGTTGAAGTGGACTCTTAAAGTCACCTAAAAGTTACATATGCACCTTTATATGGCAGTGTCGTCATGATGTGGAGAGAAATGAACTTTTAAGTTCATGTCGACTGCATCCTTTGTCAAATTTATGGGCATCCCACATCTAATTTTATTTAAGGATGTGGGTTGAAGTGGCCCATTATTATTATTTTTTTTAATTTGAGTTTCTTAATTGTTATAGTAATTTCTACTAAGAAAAATAATTAATAATATTACGTAACTATTAATTTAGATTAATATTAATTTTAAATGTATGAGTCAAATGTGGACGATGTTGTTAAATAACTAGCTAAAGCATATTCTCTCAAAAGATCGAGGTCATGTTGTTGGAGACATACCAAAAAGACACGGACACAACTCAGATACTCTATAATATAAAATACTTTTTCAATATTATTTAGTAAATTAATTAGATAATAAAATGTTTTATAGTATACTTAAATAAAAAAGTCAAATAATTAGTATTAATAAATATTTTCGATTTCAGTTAGATAATTAATTAGTGTTTGTTATCTATTCTACTATATAATAGAAAAACTTAGATGGTGAAACTTTTGAATTCCGAAAATACCCTTACATACTTATACTAATTAAAAATAGTTCATTAATTTTAATAAGGACAACTTAGTAATTAGGAAGACTGCCCTTTGGTCTTCCTAAAGAGTCTTCCTAAACTAATTAAGAAATGTTAAAATACGTGCAAGACACGTGCACATATGCTAGTTACTATAGTACAATTTTTTTTTAAAACTTTTCCGTCTCTTTCATATTTAGACATTCCCACATGGAACTATGAATCCGATTACTTTCGTGTACAAAATATCTTTTTTATCCAAATATGAAAGCAAGATTTTCAAACAATTAACTGCTGTAAAAATCAAATATTGCACATACAAACCACATTTCTACTTTTGCATATACATTTTCTCACTTACATGCCCTTAATACCCAGACAAGTAAAAATTACTTGTTGAACGGCTAGTATAATACAACTCGGGTATGCCAAGGAAGTAACAGAGACGACATAGTTTGGTAGTTTTGGAAATACTTTGTAGACGACTTTTTATGGATACCATACTTCCTGGACCGCTGGTCAGTGAAGATCATAGACATTGGGATCGGCAGCATAGCAACCCAAGATCCTGACAAACTCGGAGAACGCTGAGATCTCGTCGACGGCATCCTTGACGTTCGGATCGGCGACCGTGCCCAGGAAATCGACGTACAAGACGTGCGGGAACGACCGGAGCGTACCTCTGCCCCTCACATCCAGGATCATCACCGGCCCCTTCCCATCCAGCGACGGATTGTTGACCTCCAATTTAGTGAGGTTGATGCTCCTTGAAGAGAAAGCCGACAGCACTTTGAGTAGCACCACCATCGACCCGCCCCTGTGGGCGACGACGATGCTCGTCTTGGCATTGACGGATTTGGGGAGGACAGGTGTGCGGTGCGGCTGCGGCTTGGAGAGGATGAGGAAGCGGGTCACGTTCCAATTCTCGTCTTGGATGCCGTGAGCCAGCACGTCGAGGCCGTAGATGCTCGCGGCGCGCGGGGACGCGATGGCGGCAGTGTCGAGCATCCGTCCCGACCGCAGCATCTCGACCGCGCCGGCGGTGTCCTCGACTGGCTCTCCGTGGAGCCCGAGACGGGACAGGGCGCGGCCGCAGTGCGCGAGGGCCATGGGGTGGCTGATGACTCTGCGGAGTTCGGCCTCGCGGACGCCGGGCATCGCCAGAAGGCAGTAGTGGACGAAGAGGCTGATTTCTTGGCCTATGGAAAGGTCGTGCTGGAGGAGGAGGTCGTAGTTGCGGAGTGTCGTGCCCTCCAACGTGCTCTCGACAGGGAGGATGGCGCGGTCGGCGCGGTCTCTCTCGACGGATGTGATCGCATCGGCGAAGGAGCGGCAGGGGACGGTCGTGCAGTCGGGGCATGCGGTCTTCGCGGCGAACTCGCTGTACGCTCCCGTGGAGCCCTGGAAGGCGATGCGGAGGCCTGGCGTGCCGTGGTGCTTCAAGGAGCCGTTGCTGCTGGCAACGACAGCTACCGAGAGTCTTGATTTGCGAGTTGGAATCGGAAGGGGGGTTGAGATGTTTGGGAGTTTGAAGGAAGAAGCCATGGGGGAATTGGAACTGAAATTGGGACTGGAGGAGCAAGTGGAGTGTTTGCTATGGCGACCAAATTGATTGGTGGTTGCTTTGTTATAGAAATGTTTTGAAAGGGATTGATTGGCTCTCGCAACCGTGGGATGTGGCTTGAAGAAAGGCTAGGTGTCTCCGACTCTGCCCATGTTGTCCATGTGAGGATGGTATTATTAAGGCATCCATTATTAGGGCATCCACATCCACGTGCACCAGAGACACTCTAAACATATATTTCAAATTACCAAACTCAATTAGATCTTATGTGGTCAGTGAGATTAGTCGGACGGTCTCGAGATTGAACAATGGAGAAAGCGTGGATGTGCGTATGAAAATTAGAGATAATGAGTCCAAATGACATAATACAGTATGCACAAAATTTTCTATAATACGTCAGACATTGCAATTTTTTTTAAATTATTATAAATTGTATAAATTATTATTTTTAGAGTGTTTCTTTACTATTGACACACATTGGTACACTCCAAACAAATATTCCAAATTAACCTTTTGGTTTTCCTCCCTCTTTTTTTTCTATTTGGTAAGATTTTTTCTTCCTTTTTAATTTTCTTTCCTATGGTAAGAACGGTTAATTTTGGTGGGCCCAGAAATTAATGCAGAGAAGCTGGGATACACTCCAAATCTGGAGTGTTTTTTTAATTTTCTAGCAATTTTCAAGAATGGATAAGTATCCAATCTAGCCTTCAAGTGCTACAAAATTTGACTAGAGTCAAAATGTAGCCATTAAAATTTCTTCCACTACAGATCTTTTACATTCTATGACTAACTCAAGCAGTAGGAAATAAATTTATTGTAATAAAAAATAAAACTCGAGCAGTAGGAAAGTGTTGCGACCCCAAAATATTGGATTAGCTAATTTCAGGAAATTTCAAAAATTTCTATTTTTTTATCCAATAAATACTAAATATTAGGAATCAAACAAAAGGTTTAAGAGGCCATCAAATGGTCCAAATTTTAAGGCTGTAACATATAATGTGTATGCATGTCACGCCCCAGAACCAGAATACTGGAGAGCGGGGGACAGACACAGCCAGCTACGTACATTGAAGTGTAACCCGCCTCGATGTACAGTCACGGCTGTCTAGATGCATGAGGTTTTACTACAAGCCAACAGTCACTTATGGTCAAGAACGAGCCTAGTGTCTCAATCTCAAGCAAGCAAGTAAATGTAACAAGATGGTAAATCATCAGACATACAAAGTAAGACGTCCCATATATTATATATTCAGATGATCATGAAGCTAGTCATACAAAATACAAAGACTAGCAAGAGTTTAAGTCATACATGATCAACCCTAGGATTTGTCAATCATGTTAGAGCCCTTAGGCAGACATAAATATAAATTTAATACGAGGTAACACTTGCTCGACGGCTAAGCGCCTCAAAAGAATAATTTACAATAGAGTGGGAGAGCAAAATAAAACCCACTCGTTGTCAGGGTTGCGCCTAGTGTTCATGTAGCTTCCCTTCCCGAAGAATTTTCTCGAAATATTTTTTTTGATTTAAATATTGATTTTAGAATTTTATAAAGGTTTATTTAGTTAATTATTATGGTAGAAGATTTTAGCCAGGGTTGAGTTTTGAAGTACCAGACGAATAAGAATCATGGCACAGATAGTGTAGTAGCGTGCTTTGAGTAGTGTTTAGCCATGGTAGGGGGGAGGCCGAGTCATAGGATTGTTCTAACTAGGAAAACCAGGCCAAGTTACGACTTAACCCTACCGAAGATTTTATTTATTATTTAATTATATTGAGTTTTCGGGAACTCGGTTGTACCGAACCTGTCCAGATTAGACCCAAGTCAAATCCAAGCCCATGTAGGCATGTAGAAAGATCAAAGATGGCCATGTAGACATTTTAGGTGTGTACAAATATTTCTTATCTATTTTAGGACTTGACAATATTTTCTAAATAGTTAATAGTTCAGTATTAAGATTTACATGGTGTTTTCGAATAATTGTACGAATTTTTAGGGCCAAATACAGATGGGGTATGATGTGTCCACCAAGAACTCTTAGTGGACATTTTAGTTGGTTATTATATTATTCTTATTATTATTACTATTATTGTTATTATTATATTATTCTTATTATTATTACTATTATTGTTATTATTATATTATTTTTATTATTATTATCATTATTGTTATTATTACATTATTCTTATTATTATTCTTATTATTATTATTGTTATTATTATATTATTCTTATTATATCATTATTATTATATATTTATGTGTGTATATATATATGGGTATAAATGTACATAGATATTTGTGTATATATATATATATATATATATATATATATATATATATATATATATATATATGAAGTAGATATTAAAAGAAAAAGAAAAAGAAAAAGAAAAAAAACTAAACAACCAAGAGCCTGGCCCAGCTCTCGGCCAACAGGCCCAGCCCAGCCTACATGGCCATAACCCCGCTCGGCCAAGGCAGAACTGGCGTATGTATATATGTATATATACAGAGGAAGAGCAGAGTATCGAAACCCTAACACCAGAGCGTCGAACCCCCAACCGACGGCGACCCCTCCAGCCTCGCGCGGCGCCGCCGCATGCCACCGCCGTACTCTGTTAGACCGCCGAAGACAGTGCGTGCGCGCAGAAATAGGGGCACAACAGCAGCAACCACCAGTCCAAGCCCCAACATTCGGGTGAGTTTTTCTCCATCGTCCCTTCGTCATTTTCCAAACCGAAGTAGGCGTTGGAAACACAACCCATAGGGCTTCGATCCCATTGAATAACTTTGATGCAAATTGAAGTAGAATCGGGTTGAAACTCGACGAAAAGTTGAACCAAAATCCTGTTCAAAACAGGACGTTAAGCAATCAAAGTACTCCTGTTTACGGATGAGTCCTCGTTAACCCAATAACCTTTTTAAAAATCCATTTAAACAGTCCTGTAGACAACCTATACAAGATCAAACTCCTTTTCGTAGAATTGTTTTTAAGGTATTATAATGGAAACTATTCATGGTTAAAAATCAAGAAATATATGTTTTGAAAATCACGAAAACGCTCCGATACCACGTACGTCCCGCCATTCCGGGCGACGTGGTCGCGAACCGAAAGCATCGAAAGGTGCGTAATGGCTTCGTGGTCGTGTGGGCTTTGACGGAATTCAAATTGGTCGCGTGTGCGCGACGAATTTGATGCGTATCCGTCGAAATTTACCGTATCAGCCTCTGTACAAACTTCTTAATTACTTTATGCACGCTCGTCAGATCGAGACGAAACTTACGCCAACAGGACCGTATCAATTTTCTGGTCCTGTATGCCAAGTTTGGTCCAATTCTGAGACAGTTGAATCGGAACGCCGTTTTGCGGGCCCCACGGTCCGACTTAACGGGCGATTTTGTGCACGGCCTGCCGGAATCCAACTTTGACTATACGGTTGGGTTCGTATCAAAAAAACCGGAACTGTTGACATATAATTTGACGACTTTAGAGATCATTGACTCTGGCACATTTTTTGGTGCAAAGCGGGTCCAACGGCGGACATCGTTTTTGCCCAAAATTACCATTTTGCCCCTGTGTCTAATGGACTTAAGGACAGGCAATCCTAGCTAATTTGACTATTCTGAGAACGTTGGTAATATTTATTTCAGCATCTAGAGACTTCTGCATGTGTTGACTGATTGTGGCTCGTTGAGTGGTATGGTATTATTGGTTTCACCTGCTAAGGACCTCAGGCAAGTGCACTTTATGATTGCTTTCTGATTCATACTAGTCTTTTTATTTCATGTCTATACATATATCTTGCTACTTGTTGACACGCTCGTCACACGGAGTAGTCGGGAGGGGAAATATCTTAGTAGACATGTGGACTACCCAGAACTATCCCCATGATGTCTATACGTGAACAATAGCACCTGTACACGACACGTGCAGGTGCCAGATTTACCTCCTAGCCGTTCACATGTCGAAACGGATATTTCACACCACCTAGGTAGATGTCTTTTATTTTTTCCTTTTCATCTCCACCGTGCCATGTCATCAGTACTTTCCAGTTTTCATTTCTCATATGTTATTTTCATGTCTTGTTAATTATATTGTGTTTTCGTATTGCCGTCGGTTTGTGTACTTGTTCCATTCTTGACTGAAAACCAACATTTTTCAGGTTTAGCCGCGATCACTCTTAGCATTGGGAAGGCTTGGGTATGCTGAGGTCAACCTAGAAATAGATAGCAGATGTATCAATTTCATTAATTATAAAATCTTATATTTTCTTTAATTATAAATATTGTAAATGTTATAATAAATTTAGAAATGTGAATGAGCAAATAAAGTTTATTTTGAGCATTTATTTTCTTGCGGGCTTGACAGCGTTCTACCGCCGACTCTGCGGCATAGGCTGGCTTGGACACGTCTCATATCCGGAAAAAGCGGGTGCGGGTCGTGAGAAGTTTTTGTGGTGGCCCATGCAGGTCAGTTTTCGCAAAAGATTGCGAACTCGTGATGGTACGTTAGTCGTACGATTGCGAGCCTACGCCCGAGAAATGCTCATTAACAATTAGGATTAAAATAAATTAGAAGAATAACTAGGACTAGGAGTCCCTTGTTCAAATTGACCGTTGGGTAGTTAAGGTTATTATATAGGCCATGCAATTTAGATAGCTTGCTAGATCCCTATAGGTACACTATTACTTTTGAAATGACAATGTGATCTAATGTGGATATACTATTCGCTTGGTATGTTAGACTTGCCTAGAATTAAGGAGTTAATTTTGATTTTGATAAACTGTTTAATTTTCTTTTGCTTTAATGGATATAAATCTTATATCATAAGATAGAGTTCTCTATTTTAAATTCTCTTTTGCTGTAAGGAGTTAGTTTATAATTTATGATTCTGTTATTCCTGTATGAATCTCGAGGTAGATTGATTCCAAGTTTTTCCCTCAACTATTTGGAAAATATTTGAGATAAATGTTAGGATGTCCTTATTTTTCTTGTCGTCAATTAATTCCTCCGGTCAACCTTTTACTTTAAGGATTGAGACTTACAGGCAGGAATTTACGCTTTCTACCATAGTCAACTAAGTTGAATTCCTAGTAGCTCTTTGACGTTCTTAGGAATATAGTAGGAGCATTTACCGACTGCGATGACTAGACAGCAGCGCACTGTCGCCAATTACCTGAGAGCGGAGAGTGTGGGTTCACTGCAGCCAGCAGCGCACTGGCGAGGCACAACCCATAGAATTGAAATTATTTCAATGAATTGTAGTTATGGAATATTGCTAAAACTATGTCCCAGTTGACCTCTTTAGACCTTAGATACTCTGGTGTCAATATAGAGTAGAGTATCTGATAGCATATCACATCTGAATCACGGAACCAAGGGTTTACCACCGTCCGAGTATACGGGCGAGGCATAATTCTCGGTAAAATGATTTCAGATGGGATTACAATTTAGGATACCATAGAGGATAGGAAAATGCCCTGTATGTCCCATAAGTTTCAAAGCCAATACTAGTGTAAGTGATGTAAGTTGAGTAGCATGTCTCCCAACCTAGCATTCATGGTCCTCGTGATCTATTAATGAGGTAAAGGACAGACACTAATAGGTTCACTGGAGTATAGAATTCAGAAGTCCATAACCCATTAGTCGACCAAGGCCTTATGAATAGAAGATAGTAGGATTGACTGTATAAGCAATAACACCGGGTAAGGTTTTGATTTTTCCAAAACTCAAACTATTTATTCCTCCTTTCAAAAATCTCGCATATTTATATTTTGACTCTCTTGACCAATGCTGCTATTACAGCCTAGTTTTTGCAAGCTTACTCTTTATCGAGCTTGAATTCAAGACATATGTTTATTGGGGACGCCCACTAACATATTGTCTAATCAGAATCATTGTATTACGGTCTGATCAACCATGATGCAATTGGCTCGCTCTTCATCTAATTACCCTACGTGGATTGAGATGTAGACGTCTCCAGGATCTCATCCGCGATTGCTTTGACAATTCCTCTTGAATTATATATCCACCTAATTGAATCACGTAAATTTTGTTCAGTGACATCTCCCTTGAACTCTATTGATTTTGTTCAGTGACATCTCCAACGGCGGACATCGTTTTTGTCCGAAATTATCGTTTGCCCCTGTGTCCAGAATTGGACTTAAGGACAGGCAATCCTAGCTAATTTGACTATTCTGAGAACGTTGGTAATATTTATTTTAGCATCTAGAGACTTCTGCATGTGTTGACTGATTGTGGCTTGTTGAGTGGTTTGGTTATATTGGTTTCACCAGCTAAGGACCTCAGGCAAGTGGACTTTCTGATTGCTTTCCGATTCATAGTAGTCTTTTCATTTCATGTCTATACATATATCTTGCTGCTTGTTGACACGCTTGTCACACGGAGTAGTCGGGAGGGGAAATAACTTAGTAGACATGTGGACTACCCAGAACTATCCCCATGATGTCTATTCGTGAACAATAGCACCTGTACACGACACGTGCAGGTGCCGGATTTACCCCCTAGCCGTTCACATGTCGAAATAGATATTTCACACCACGTAGGTAGATATCTTTTATTTTTTCCTTTTCATCTCCACCATGCCATGTCATCAGTACTTTCCACTTTTTATTTCTCATATATTATTTTCATGTCTTGTTAACACTATTGTGTTTTCGTATTGCCATCGGTTTGTGTACTTGTTCCATTTCTGACTGGAAACCAACATTATTCAGGTTTAGCCGTGATCACTCTTATCATTGGGAAGGCTTGGGTATGCTGAGGTCAACCTAGAAATAGATAGCAGATGTATCAATTTCATTAATTGTAAAATCTTGTATTTTTTTTAAATATAAATGTCACGACCTGCACCCGATTTTCGGACGCGAGCTCGTGAGCAAGCCAGCTACGTATCGAGCGGACTCCATGCCGACTCGAGTACGTATAGCTGTCAAGGTCATGGTATCATGTCTAATCTAAATTATATCTCAATCCACATGAATTACATAAAACAAGAATGAACAAGTATGGGTCATGGTCTGCAGCCCATTAGCATATTGTTCGATTAGACTCCAAGAATGATATGAGTCTAATAAATAAGCAGATTATATCATGGTACTGAATATAAAGCACGAGAAGATAATAAAGAAATAACACAAACAAATACCTGTATCATGCATCGCAAACCTCTACCATTCCGCTCTGCTAACTAACTCCATGCAGACGCAAAAACTGAAGAGATCATCAGGTCCTCAGCGGACTAGCAAGATACATGAAAGATGCCTATCTAACAGTTTAATCATGCAATAATATATACAGGGTATAAACAGGAATTAGACATGAGACTAACCTGTGGCTACTGACAGATAGCTATGAACACGGATACGGAATCAAGTATGCATAAATAAACTGCTGGTAGATCAATGGATACCAACCCTCTCCCCGAATGTGGACTCGCAAGTCAGTTTCAAGACAAGTCACCCTCGTCCCGTATGTGGACTCGCAAGTACAAAGGACAACCCTCGCCCCGTGTGTGGACTCGCAGGTTGTGGGAAAGACAAAAGAATAGCAGTTCACTCACTCATACTTGCAGACATGACTCAGACAAGGTACAGGTAAAGACACGACACGATCCAATCACGATACACGAGAGAACCAATCTAATATGAACTACAAGGCTAACCATGTACAAGGACTATAGCTATACTAGCATGCACGATATACGAATCACATGTAAATAACCAACTAGTAAAACTATATAATAATAGAAATATGCATGTAAATAAACTGTAGAGGGAGGCAAGGTATACTTGCCTGGTGGTAGCACGAAGAGCCAACAATAAACCGTCAACCGGTACGCCATAAAGTCCAAAATCCACAATTGTCTCCGAAAGCTAAAATAAATATTTCCAACATTCTCAGAATAGTCAAATTAGCTAGAAATTCTTGTCCTTAAGTCCAATTCTGGACACAGGGGCAAAACGGTAATTTTGGGCAAAATGGTGTCCGTTGTTGGACCCGCTTTGCACCGAAAAGCATGTCAGAGTTAATGGTCTCTAAAGTCATCAAACTACATGTCTATGGATCCAGTTTTCCGATACGAACCCAACCGTATGTCCAAATTTGGATTTCGGCGGGCCGTGCACAAAGTTGCCCGTTGAATCGGACCGTAGGGCCCGCAAAACGGCGTTCCGATTCAACTGTCTCAGAATCGGACCAAACTTGGCATACAGGACCAAAAAAATGATACGGTTCTGTTGGCTCAAGTTTCGTCTCGATCTGACGAACGTGCACGAATTAAATGAAAAATTTGCACAGAGGCCGATACGGTGAATTTTGACGGATACGCATCAAATTCGTCGCGCACACGCGACCAATTTGAATTCCACCAAAGCCCACACGTCTACGAAGCCGATACGCATCTTTCGATGTTTTTGGTTTGCGACCACGTCGCCCGGATTGGCGGGACGCACGTCGTGTGGATGAGTTTCTAATATTTTCAAAATTTGTTTTAATAAATTTTCTTGATTTTCAAACAGGATTTCTTGATGTATACTAGATGAATTTAAAATCCATAAACAACGTTTTGAAGCTGTAGGGTTGAATAAAAACTCATTCAATTAGATTTTTAAGTATTGCTACAGATTGACAGAAATCTGTCTTCCTATAGGGTGTTGGACTGCTCTGTGAACTGTTCAAGAACAGTTTTTCGACAAGGTTCGTGACGACTTTTTGGACGATCTAATTCGTCTAAATAAAAACTAAATGAAGGGATTGGAAGGCGTATATGTTGTCATCATACCTGAAGAATCGGTTCGTCAAGAGGGAGTGTGTACAAAGCAACCTCGGCACGAAGTTGCCCATTTCCAACCCGTCACTGTTGATCCCGTCTTTTCGCACGCACGCGGCTCTGTCGCCGCCGGCAGCTCGCGTGGCAGCACACGGCCATGGGTGCGCCCGTAGCGAACTTCGGCCTGGGGTCGTTGGGTGTCGATGCGGCGTTAAGGTTTTGATGATTTCTCCTTCTCTCTCTCGTTACGTTTAGGTATGTGTACTCTTACGTACAGAGTCGGGGTCTCGACCCGCTCTGTAGGGTTTAACAGGGGTGAAGGGTTGGGCTTCAGGTGTGGGCCGGGTCGGGCATTGAGTTTTCAGCCGAGTGGCTATGAGGAGTTTGCAGCAGGCCGGGCTGCTATTGTTTCTATTTTTTTTTCCTTTTTCCTATTTCTTTACTTATCACTTATATATATATATTATATATATATATATATATATATATATATATTATATATATAATTACAGATATATCTATACACATATTTATTTATATATTACACCTACAAACTATTTATATATACATAAATTTACACGTATACACATATATATTTATATATTACATATACATTGACATATACATATCATATATTTATATTTAATATATGTACACCTACACATATAATATTTATTATATACATTCATACACATATATACTTCCACCCATATATATTTATATACACATATATGTATCTATATTTACACACATCTATTTATATATATACCTCATATATATAGATATATATATAATATATATATTATATATATATATATATATATATATATATATATATAATATATTATAAATATATATATATATCTATATATTATATATATATAGATATATATATATTATATATTATATATATAAAAAAAATATATATATATATATAATTAATATATATATCTATATATATTATATATATATATAATATATATATATATATATATATATATATATACACACACATATCAAAAATACTCAATTATATATATATATATAATATACAAAATAATATATATATATATATATATATATATATATATATATATATTATATTATATAGATATATATATATAATATAAATTATTATATATACATATCAAAATACTCAATAACCAATATAATAATATCTAATAGTAATAAACATATTTATTTAATCACCACAAATTAATAAAATAATTAAATGGTGGTTTGGTGAATCCATACTATTCACCTTTATCCAGGTCCAAAAAATTGTACAAATATTGTAAATCAATATTTAATAATAAAAATACTAATTTTGTGTACAATTAATCAAACAATTAAAAATGCACATCATACCTAAGATAATTTAGAAAATATTTGTACACACAAAATATGCCTACATGGTCGTCTTTGGTCTCACTACATACCTACAAAGGCTTGTATTCAGTTTGGAACAGTTCGGACTAAGTTGGTACAATGGGTCATCTAAAATCAATATATCTACTTAATAAATAAATAATTCATCGGTAGGGGTTAAGTCGCAACTTAGCCTGGTTTCCTAGTTAGGGCATCACTATGGCTCAGTCTTCCCTGGCATGGCTAATACACTAGTCAAGGCACGCCACTGCACTATCCGTGCCATGATTTTAGTCGTCTGGTACTCCAAAACTCAACTATGGCTATAGTCACCTACCGTAATAATTAACTAAATAATTATTTATATATATCATAATTCACCATTTTAATCAAATAAATAAAATAAAATATTCCAAAATTTTTCGGGAAGGGAAGCTACAAATCTACCCACCTTAAAAATAATTTCGTCCTCGAAATTCTATTTGATAACTATTCCTTAAAATTTTAAGTCTACTATTACCTTAATCTCCTCAAATTTTAATTCCCCCAAAATAGTTTACAACCTTCTCGCCATTTTATAACTACGAAACCTCGAGGACTTCTACCCAACCTTGGTCACACTACTCCTCAAAACTCGGTCACTAAAATCTTATAACCTTCGAACTAGTGGTTAATAATTCTACCGACAGATATCTAGGCATATGGCAACTATAATCCTTTATCTATAAATAACCAAAACTTAATAATCATGCAATATTATACCATAACTTAAGAATTTCTGATGAATTCTAAAAGCACGATCATTCGTCACCCCGGAATAGGAAGGGACGAGAATCAATGGAACGAAAAACAAGGAAGTATAATCGATTGCAATTATGGAGTTTTTCAAGGACGTAGAGAATTCTAGGCAAATTTCCAAGGCAGAGTGGATTGAGATTTCTAAGGTTTAGTCATAGTCGCAGGCTCGTACCAGTACAGTTACGTAACCGTAGGATATGCTCTGACCTGCATGGGCCACCAAAAAACTTGTCACGACCCGCACCCGATTTTTGGACGCGAGCTCGTGAGCAAGCCAGCTACGTATCGAGCGGACTCCAGCCCGACTCGAGTACGTATAAGCTGTTAAGGTCATGGTATCATGTCTAATCTAAACTATATCTCAATCCACATGAATCATATAAAACAAGAATGAACAAGTATAGGTCATGGTCTGCAGCCCATTAGCAAATTGTTCGATTAGACTCCAATAATGATATGAGTCTAATAAATAAGCAGAGTATATCATGGTAGGAATATAAAGCACGAGAAGATATAAAGAAATAACACAAACAATACCTGTATCATGCATCGCAAACCTCTACCATTCCGCTCTGCTAACTAACTCCATGCAGACGCTAAACCTGAGGAGATCATCAGGTCCTCAGAGGACTAGCAAGATACATAAAACATGCCTATCTAACAGTTTAATCATGCAATAATATATACAGGGTATAAACATGAACTAGACAGGAGACTAACCTGTTATACTGACAGATAGCTATGAACACGGATACAGAATCAAGTATGCATAAATGAACTGCCAGTAGATCAATGGATACCAACACCTCGACTCGAATGTGGACTCGCAGGTCAGTTTCAAGACAAGTCACCCTCGCCCCGTATGTGGACTCGCAGGTGCAAAGGACAACCCTGGCCCCATGTGTGGACCGCAGGTTGTGGGAAAGACAAAGGAATAGCAGTTCACTCACTCATACTTGCAGACACGACTCAGACAAGGTACAGGTGAAGATACGATACGATCCAATCACGATGCACGAGAGAACCAATCTAATATGAACTACAAGGCTAACCATGTACAAGGACTATAGCTATACTAGCATGCACGATATACGAATCACATGTAAATAACCAACTAGTAAAACTATATAATAATAGAATATGCATGTAAATAAACTGTAGAGGGAGGCAAGGTATACTTGCCTGGTGGTAGCACGAAGAGCCAACAATAAACCGTCAACCGGTACGTCATAAAGTCCAAAATCCACAATGTCTCCGAAAGCTAAAATAAATATTTCCAACATTCTCAGAATAGTCAAATTAGCTAGAATTGCCTGTCCTTAAGTCCAATTCTGGACACAGGTGCAAAACGATAATTTTGGGCAAAACGGTGTCCGCCGTTGGACCGCTTTCCACGAAAAGCGTGTCAGAGTCAATGGTCTCTAAAGTCGTCAAATACATGTCTATGGATCCAGTTTTCTGATACGAAACCCAACCGTATGTCGAAAGTTGGATTTCGGCCGGCCGTGCACAAAGTCGTCGTTGAATCGGACCGTGGAGCCCACAAAACGGCGTTCCGATTCAACTGTCTCAGAATCGGACCAAACTTGGCATACAAGACCAGAAAAATGATACAGTTCTGTTGGCGCAAGTTTCGTCTCGATCTGACAAACGTGCACGAAGTAATTAGAAAATTTGCACAGAGGTCGATACGGTGAATTTCGACGGATACGCATCAAATTCGTCACGCACACGCGACCAATTTGAATTCCGCCAAAGCCCACACGTCCATGAAGCCGATACGCACCTTTCGATGTTTTCGGTTCGTGACCACATCGCCCGGATTGGCGGGACGCACGTCGTGTGGATGAGTTTCTAATGTTTTCGAAATTTGTTTTAATAAGTTTTTCTTGATTTTCAAATCAGGATTTCTTGACGTATACTAGATGAATTTAAAATCCGTAAACAGCGTTTTGAAGCTGTGTGGGTTGACTAAAAAACCATTCAATTAGATTTCTAAGTATTGCTACAGATTGGCAGAAATCTGTCTTCCAATATGGGGTGTTGGACTGCTCTGTGAACTGTTCAAGAACAATTTTTTGGCAAGGTTCCTGACGACTTTCTGGACGATCTAATTCGTCTAAATAAAACTAAATGAAAGGATTGGAAGGCGTATATGTTGTCATCATACCTGAAGAATCGGTTCGTCAGAGGATGAGTGTGTACGACGCAACCTTGGCGCGAAGTTGCCCATTTCCAACCCGTCACTGTTGATCCCGTCTTTTCGCCGCGCGCGGCTCTGTCGCCGCCGGCAGCCGCGTGGCAGCGCCGCGGCCGTGGGTGCGCCGCGGGCGAACTTCGGCCAGGGGTCGTTGGGTGTCGGCGCGACGTTAGGGTTTTGATGATTTCTCCTTCTCTCTCTCGTTATGTTAGGTATGTGTACTTACTTACAGAGTCGGGGGTCTGGCCGCTCTGTAGGGGTTTAACATGGGTGAACGGGTGGGCTTCAGGTGTGGGCGGGTCGAGTATGGAGTTTTCAGCCGAGTGGCTGTGAGGAGTTGCAGCAGGCCGGGCTGCTATTGTTTCTATTTTTTTCCTTTTTCTATTTCTTTACTTATCACTTATATTAGAACTAATATATCTATATATATAATATATATATTATATATATATCTATATATATATATATAGATTATATATACAAATATATCTATAAACATATTTATTATATATACACTACATACATTATTTATATATACATACAAATTACACGTATACATATATATATATTTATATTTACATTACATTGAACATATACATATACATATATTTATATAGATGTACACCTACACATTATATAATATTTATTTATATACATTCATACACATATACTTTCACACATATATTTATTATACACATTATATAATATTTATTTATAACACATATATATAATCTATATTACACACATCAATTATATATACCTCATATATATATATATATATATATATATATCTATATATATATATATATATAATTATATATATAATATATAATAAATAAAATAAATAATAAATAAATAAATAAATAAATAAAAAAATAATATATATATAATATATATAATATATATATAATATATTATATATATATATATATATATATACAAAAAAAAAAAAAATATATATATATACATATCAAAAATACTCAATTAACCAATAATAATATCTAATAGTAATAAACATATTTATTTAATCACCACAAATTAATAAAATAATTAAATAATTAAATAGTGGTTTGGTGAATCCATACTATTCACCTTTATCCAGTCCAAAAAATTGTACCATATGTAAATCAATTTTAATAATAAAATACTAATTTTGTGTACATTACTCAAACAATTAAAATGCACATCATTACCTAAATAATTTAGAAAATTTTGTACACCCAAATAGCCTGCATGGTCGTCTTTTGTCTCCTACATATCTACAAAGGCTTGTATTCAGTTTGGAACAGTTCGGGCTAAGTTTACAATCGGGTCATCTAAAATCATTATTATACTAATAAATAAATAATTCATCGGTAGGGGTTAAGTCGCAACTTAGTCTGATTTTCTCTAGTTAGGGGCATCACTATGGCTCAGTCTTCCCTGGCATGGCTAATACACTAGTCAAACGCCACTGCACTATCCGTGCCATGATTCCTAGTCGTATGGTACTCCAAAACTCAACTATGGCTATAGTCACCTACCGTAATAATTAACTAAATATTTTTATAAAATCATAATTCACCATTTTAATCAAATAAATAAAATAAAAAATTCCAAAAATTTTTCGGAAAAGGGAGCTACAATAAATATTGTTAATGTTGTAATAAATTTAGAAACGAATGAGCAAATAAAGTTATTTGAGCATTTTTTTTTGCGGGCTTGACAGCGTTCTACCGTCGACTTTGCGGCGTAGGCTGGCTTGGACATCTCGTATCCGGAAAAAGCGGGTGCGGGTCATGACAGTTCACCATCTGGCTGGAAGGCTGGAAGATCCTGGGTGCTACTCCAAAATCTGGCCATACAAAACCAGCTGGGTCAGACCCCAGAAAGAGCAAGTGCCACAAGGGAGGCTTCACTTAGGAACTAAAACCAGCATATTAGCACATGAGAATAAAGGATATTAAAGACATGAGTTAAAGAAATCAGGATGATAAACGATAAGGTAACTGAGGACTATTCCGGTAACCAAGTTACAACCCGTAAACCAGACAAGGACCGGGGTTGTAACCCTTCTCATGAACAAAACTTAGTCCCTGACCGATTATCGATAAGGTAAAGCATAACAGTAAATGTATTGAAGTAACCATGTACTGGCACTGTCTAGACAAGACTAGACGAGACTCCATCCATCAATCACGGCCAAGCAATGAGTACGGCTTGATACTTTATTAGCTAACTAGGGTTATCACAAGCTTAGTTACTAACAAGATGCAATGAGTGTTCCAACAGCCACAAGCCCTGCAGACTTAATCCAGGTTATCCAGTAGCAAGTTGAGCGAGTTGGATTAGGTGACTTGGGGGTGCAAAAATGACAGTGTGCTGAAATGTGCCCTACTCGACGGCAGGCTAAGTCCAATTAAAGCGTCCAGATAAGGGACTGCCTGTAGGTAGAAAATCTCTTCATGAACTACTTGATCAACCTAGTCATTATCCTAGTCAGATTCATGAATCCCTGACCGTAGAAATCAGAAATTCATATCCTAGACATGATGCAAGATAAGACATGTAGCTTATACAAGCACAAACACCCACGGTGTCAAGACAAGAGTTATTTAGCAAGTCAAGATAGCGGTCACAACAGCATATTGAGATTATCATGTTAGGTTTACTTATCAAGAGTATGCCGACTGGCCACTATCATGTCATGTTACTTGTCAAGAGTGCACCACGACGGGTCACTATCAAGAATCATCATGTCAAGTTACTTGTTACTTGTTAAGAGTGTACCTTAACGGGCCATTATCATATCATATCCTTACATTATCATGAATGAGAGAACCTTGCATAAAAATAGCTAGTAACATATTCTTGAATTCAAGGAAAAGATCTACAACTTTATATTGGGAGTTGGAGAAATTCTGGCCACAATTCAGTCAAATAGGACATAAAACAGCCAAAAATAGCCAAAATAGGTACTATGACGGCATTCTACGGCACTATGCAGCCTCCTGTGGCACTATGCGGCCTCCTACGATACTATGCGGCCTCCTGCAGCACTATGCAGCCTCCTACGGTACTATGCAGCCTCCTACGGTAGGCTGCACTATGCGGTAGGCTGCATCACCATGCGGCACTATGCGGCAGGCTGTACTATGTGGCACTATTCATCGTCCCTGCTAGATTCAAGACATGAACTAAGAAATGTCCAAATCTTATTTGGCCATAACTTTCTCAAAATAAGTCAAAATCTAACTAACTTTTCAAAGGTCCATTTAAGTAAAATCGAATTCTCTACAACATAGAACAATCAAAACTTGAAAATAATAAAGTTTGTTAGATCAAAACCCAAGAAAACCGAAAACGAAAAACTACAAACTTTGATCTACAAAAATCTATCCGTCCAAACCGAAAACTCCAAGTCCTAAAGATGCTTAGAATCATGTAGAGAAGAAGATAAAACAATAAGATGGAAGATCCACCATGAAGCAAGTTACATTTGCCTAAGACTTTGTAGGTAGGAGGAGTAAATAAAGATGAAGAAGTAAATGTAGAAATGAAGAAGAGAGAGAGAAAGAGAAGGAGTTGGTGTTATATATCAACCCTCTCCATCTCAAACCAAACAAGCAAGCAAAACCAAGTCAAATTGAACCAAACCAATCAAATAAACCAAGTCAAGATTAAACCAAGACTAGGCTAAGCAAGATAAGTCTAACTACGGTCCACCTGATAAATGTCATAAATCGTATACATACAAAATACGTATAACGGGAAACGAGAGTGACAACTCTACCACCTTAAAAGAATTTCGTTCTTGAAATTTAATCAAGAGGCTAGAGATGTCGGGGTAAGCTATATTAATCATAAGCAAGCTACGACTAGCAGTCAATCAAGCAATCATTCATACAAGCAAGGAATTATAAGCATAAGGTATAAGGAACATAATACCTTATAGGCAAACATGTGTGGATATCGCGAGCGGATATCATCCTCACGCTCCCACTTTGACTCACCCAAAGAGTGGTGACCCCAAGCAACACGGACTAAACTAATAGTCTTGTTCTTGAGTACCTTTTCTCTTCGGTCAATATGGATACGGGTCTTTCCTCATACGAAAGGTTGGTACCAACAACTAATTCCGAATGATCAAGGACATGGCTCGGATCCGGGATATACCATCGCAATTGGATACATGGAAGACATCATACCTCACGTAACAACGGTGGAAGAGCGAGATGATAGGACACATCACCTACTCGCTCAAGGATATCGAACGGCCCTATGTACCTAGGACTAAGCTTTTTCCGCACGCTGAATCGAATAACGCTACGGGTAGCGAGATCCTAAGAAACACGTGGTCGTCGACTGAAAACTCAAGGGGACGCGATGAGAATCGGCCCAATGGTGCTGGCGATCTTGGGCAACTCGAAGATGATCTCTGACTTGTCTGACCACCTTGATTGTCTGCATAATCATCTCTGGATCAAGCATCTGTCTCTCGCCGACATCATCCCAAGCTAAAGGTAATCTGCACTTCCTGTCATACAGTGCTTCAAAGGGTGCCATCTGGATACTGGACTGGAAACTGTTGTTATAGGAGAACTCCACGAGATGCAGGTGATCTTCCCACGAACCACGAAGTCGGGTGCGCATGACCGTAACATATCTTCAAGAGTCTGGATCGTACATTCTGACTGACCATCTGTCTGTGGATGATATGCTGAACTGAACTTGAGACGACCCCAAACTCTCTTGAAGACTCTGCCAAAAGTACGATATGATTCTTGAATCTCTGTCTGATATGATACTAACTGGAACTCCATGCAATCTGACAACCTGCCTAAGGTATATCTCTGCAAGCTAATCCGTTGACCAATTCTGAAAGGGATAAAATAGCTACCTTGGTGAGTCTGTCAACTATAATCCAGATAGCATCTCTTCCAGCTGGGATTTAGGTAACCCAGTTACAAAATCATGGTAATGTGCTCCTATTTCCATTCTGGGATCGGTAAAGGTTGAAGAAGTCCAGCTGGTCTCTGATGTTCAACCTTAACTTGTTGGCATACTAAACAACGAGAGACAAACCGGGCTCTCTCCCTCTTCATGCTATTCTACCAGAAATGCTGATGGATGTCTCGGTACATCTTCGTACCACCGGATGAATTGAATACTGAGAACTGTAAGCCTCTGCCATGATCTCCTGTCTGATATCACCACTGGGTACACAAAAATCTCCATGTCGGAGAGTACCATCTTCGTGAATACTTAACTCTGCTCTTCGTCCTGCTTCACAATCTGCTTTGAGCCGCTGAAGCTTAGACTTCGTTGACTGAGCTAACTTAATCCTCTCAACTATACTGGACTGAACTTGTATACTGGCCATCAACGTCACATTGGTGGAAAGAACAACCTCAATACCCATCTTCTGAAGATCGGCCAACAATTCTGGTTGTGCTGTTAGGAAATAAACTCCAGCTCTTCTGCTCAATGCATCTGCAACAACGTTGGCCTTCCCAGGATGATACTGCAAGTTGATGTCGTAATTCACAAGTAGCTCTAGCCATCTTCTCTGACACATGTTAAGATCCTTCTGGATAAATACATACTTAAGACTCTTGTGGTCGGTGAAAATCTCCACCCGATCTCCATATAAATAATACCTCCAAAGCTTCAATGCAAAAAATACTGCTGCTAATTCCAAATCATGGGTAGGATAATTCCTCTCATGGTCACGAAGCTGACGTGACAAATAAGCAACTACCTTACCATGCTGTATTAAGACGCATCCCAATCCTCTGTCAGAAGCGTCACAATAGACTGAAAATCCTCCAGTCCTATCTGGAAGCGTGAGAATGGAGGCCGTCATCAATCTCTGCTTCAACTTCTCAAATGAACTCTGACACTCTACTGTACAAGAAACTGCACATCCTTACGGGTCAACTGCGTCAATGGTGCTAAAATCGAGCAAAGTCTGATACAAACCGTCGGTAATAGCCAGCCAATCATAGGAAACTTCGAACTTCTGTGACGGTACTGGGAACTGGCCATGACAAAATAGCCACTATCTTCTGGGGGTCCACTTCTACTCTACCTCTGGTGATGATATGACCTAAGTACGAGATACGATCCAGCCAAAACTCGTACTTACTGAACTTCGCATACAACTGGTGTTCCCTGAGAATCTGAAGAACTACATGAAGATGCTGCTCATGCTCTGCCTCACTCTTGCTATAGACTAAGATGTCCTCTATAAACACTAGCACAAACTGATCTAAACAAGGCATGAAGATACGATTCATAAGGTCCATGAATACGGCTGGTGCATTGGTCGCTCCAAATGGCATAACAAGAAACTCCCAATGTCCATATCTAGATCTGAATGCTGTCTTCGGACATTTTTCTCTCTGACTCTGATCTGATGATATCCTGACCGCAAGTCAATCTTCGAGAATACTGCCGCTCCTCTGAGTTGATCAAACAAATCATCTATCCTTGGTAGAGAATATCTGTTCTTGACTGTTACAGAGTTCAAGGTACGATAATCAACACATAATCTCGACGTACCATCCTTTTTTTTGTAAGAAGTATCGGGGCTCCCCAAGGTGATCCACTAGCACGAATGAATCCCTTGGTTCTGAGTTCTTCAATCATTTTATACAAGATCTCTAACTCTGAAGGCGCCATCATGTAGACTCCCCTGACACCGGTGCCGTCCTTGGAAGTAAATCAATGGAACTCTATCTCTCTCTGGAGGCATGCCTGGAAGTTCTTAGGGAAGTACATCAGGAAACTCTTTTACTACTCTGGGAAACTGAACTGCCACTACTACTGCCATCCGCAATACTGGGGGAGAAGGTTCTACTTTGCCCCTGGAAAATGAAAACTTTGGTTCGTCGGGAATACCAAAAATAATCTTGCCAATATGGCAGTCTATTCTTGCATATTGATCCTTCAACCAATCCATTCCTAGGACCACATCATAATCGGCCATCGAAAATTCTATCAACCTAGCGGAAACTCTCTACCGCTAACTACTATTCGATACGAGAAAAACACTCTATCTACTCCCACAAGACCGTTACCAGTAAGTATATTGAGCCTTACTAATAATGACTCGGGCTCCAGTCCTATCCGTGTTGTGAATCGTGTAGACATAAATGAATACGATGCACCTGAATCAAATAATACTGATGTTGAAAAAGAGTTGACGAGAATGGTACCTACTGCTACACCTCACCTGAAGCTAACTCTTCCTCCACGGTCAAAGCCATAACCCGACCTTGCCCATTTGGTGTTGGTCCCCTCTGTTGGTGACCTCTCTGCCTGTTCTGATTCTGAGCTTGGGCAAACTGTTGAGCCTGAGACGGCAATGGCCTCGGAGGCTGGTACTGCTGCTGCACTAGTGCTGGACCCCTAACCGATGGACTGGTTATGTTTGATGACGATGAACTAGCTCTATTCGGACAGGACCCTATCTTGTGATCCGGTGCCCACAAGCCAAGCACAATCCCTGTGCTCTGCGACACTCTGATACTACTTGTCCTGGCTTCCCACAATGAGTGCAGCCCATTGCAGAAGATTTCTTTTGCTTATATTGCTGAGGATACGCCAGCGTCGAATGCTGAACCGACGAAACTGTGGTCGCCCGCCTAGGAGCTCCAATAGTCAAAACCCTACTGCCGGGGCTGGTGCTGAAGACTGGGACATCTGCCCATGAGACCTGTTCCATCCTCTGCTTATATCTACAATCCACTGCGAAGTATACCCATGCCTCTTCGTTACTCGCAAGATGGCATCAAACGTCTGGTGCTCAAACTGCTCCACTGATATGATAATCTCTAGGTGGAGCCCCTGCTAGAATTGCTGGGCTCGATCCAACTCGGTTGCCACCAAGGTAGGAGCAAACCTACTACGTCTAGAAAACTCGACCGCATATCCATCGACCGTCCTTCCCATCTGCTTAAGATTGGTGAATCTCATCTGCAGATCATACCGATCGAGCTACTATGTCGAAGTACTTAGTCTGGAACTTGTTGCTGAATACCACCCATAAGACAGGCGTCGGTAATCCAACTACTAGCATCGCCTACCAACTGTGGACTAAGTCCAATAACTACAGGCGGATAACGACCATCTTCTCTTCCTCATGAATCCTAGTTGCTTCCAGGATAACCTCTGTGTCCTGAAGCTATGTATCAGCAGCGATAGCATCTTCAATACCGTCAAAGAAAGGAGGGTTCAGACGCTTGAAGCTGTTGGCCGCATTGTTCCCTTGGTAACCAATTCTTCTCATAGCATCTTGTACTGTCTAGTACATGGCAACGTCCCGACGATCTTGAGATGCAAGCAATTCCTGATGAGACCCACCAGGGTTCCATTATCAGGCTCTGCAGGCTAGACTGGTTGAACTAGAGGCTCTGGATCTCCGAAATGCATGACTCGGAAGGCCGCACCAGAGTATTGGGCTTGGTCTCCTGGTTGCTGCTGGTCCACTGGAGGTGCTCCGTCTTGCTGATCAGTAGGACCAGGAATAATGTCGCTGAATAAACGATATGGAAAACAATAAGGAAGGACCATGATAGATCGAGGATATAAACATGTGACCAGGTCAAGATTTAAGAAAAATTAGAAGATACGAGTAGAGATCAAAGGCGAGTGCTGATTGAGACATCTATTTAGTGAAACCCTCACACATCTTGATTTATAAGACCTGCATGGCCACCACTTAAACCGTGTCACGTCCCAAAACCAGAATACTGGAGAGCGGGGACAGACATAGCCAGCTACGTACATTGAAGTATAACCCACCTCGATGTACGGTCACGGCTGTCTAGATGCATGAGGGTTTTACTACAAGCCAACAGTCACTTATGGTCAAGAACGAGCCTAGTGTCTCAATCTTAAGCAAGCAAGTAAATGTAACAAGATGGTGAGATCAAACATACCATATAAGGCGTCCCATACATTACATATTCAGATGATCATGAAGCTAGTCATATAAAATGCGAAACTAGCATGAGTTTAAGTCATACATGATCAACCCTAGGATTTATCAATCATGTTACAGCCCTTAGGCAGACAGAAATATAAATTTAACACGAGCTAACACTTGATCGGCGGCTAAGCGTCTCAAAAGAATTTTACAATAGAGTGGGAGAGCAAAATAAAACCCACTCGTTGCCTGGGTTGTGCCTAGTATTCACCATCTCTGAAAGGCTGGAAGATCCTCAGGTGCTACTCCAAAATTTGGCCATACAAAACCAGCTGGGTCAGACCCCAGAAAGAGCAAGTGCCACAAGGGAGGCTTCACTTAAGAACTAAAACCAGCATATTAGCACATGAGACATAAAGGATATTAAAAGACATGAGTTAAAAAAATCAGGATGATAACCGATAAGGTAACTGAGGACTATTTCGGTAACCAAGTTACAACCCGTAAACCAGACAAGGACCGGGGTTGTAACCCTTCTCCTAAACAGAACTTAGTCCCTGACCGATTATCGATAAGGTAAAGCATAACAGTAAATGTATTGAAGTAACCTATATTGGCACTATCTAGACAAGACTAGACGACTCCATCCATCAATCACGGCCAAGCAATGAGTACGGCTTGATACTTTATTAGCTAACTAGGGTTATCACAAGCTTAGTTACTAACAAGATGCAATGAGATGTTCCAACAGCCACAAGCCCTGCAGAGTTAATCCAGGTCATCCAGTAGCAATTTGAGAGAGTTGGATTATGTGACTTGGGGGTGCAATACATGACAGTATGCTGAAAATGTGCCCTACTCGACGGCAGGCTACAAGTCCAATTAAAGCGTCCAGATAAGGGACTGCATGTAGCTGAAAAATCTCTTCATGAACTACTTGATCAATCTAGTCATTATCCTAGTCAGATTCAATATGAATCCCTGACAGTAGAAATCAGAAATTCATATCCTAGACATGATGCAAGATAAGACATGTAGCTTATACAAGCACAAACACCCACGGTGTTAAGACAAGAGTTACTTAGCAAGTCAAGATATCCGTCACAACAGCATATCAAGATTATCATGTTAGGTTTACTTATCAAGAGTGTGCTACGATGGGCCACTATCATGTCATGTTACTTGTCAAGAGTGCACCACGACGGGTCACTATCAAGAATCCATGTCAAGTTACTTGTTACTTGTTAAGCGTGCACCTTAACGGGCCACTATCGTGTCATATCCTTACATTATCATGAATGAGAGAAACTTGTATAAAAATAGCTAGTAACATATTCTTGAAGGCAAGGAAAAGATCTATAACTTTTTCGTTGGGAGTTGGGAGAAATTCTGGCCACAATTCAGCCAAATAGGACATAAAACAGCCAAAATAGGCACTATGTGGCATTCTGCGGCACTATGCAGCCTTCTGTGGCACTATGCGGCCTCCTGCGGTACTATGCGGCCTCCTGCAGCACTATACAACCTCCTGCGTTCTATACGGACTCCTGCGTCAGGCTGCACTATGCGGCAGGCTGCATCACCATGCGGCACTATGCGGCAGGCTGTACTATGCGGCAGTCTGCACTATACAACAGGCTATACTATGCGACAGGCTGTACTATGCGGCAGGCTGCACTATGCGGCACTATTCATCATCCCTGCCAGATTCAGGACAGATGAACTAAGAAATGTCCAAATCTTATTTTGGCCATAACTTCCTCAAAACAAGTCGAAATCTAACCCTTCAAAGGTCCATTTTGAGTAAAATTGAATTCTCTACAACATAGAATAATCAAAACTTGAAAATAATGTTTGGTAGATCAAAACCCAAAAAACCGAAAAAGCTACAAACTTAGATCTACAAAAATCCATCCGTCCATACCGAAAACTCTAAGTCCTAAAGATGCTTAGAATCATGTAGAGAAGAAGATAGAACAATAAGATGGAAGATCCATCATGAAGCAAGTTGTACTTGCCTAAGACTTGGTAGGTAAGAGGAGTAAATGAAGAAGATAAAGAAGTAAATGTAGAAATAAATGAGGAGAGAGAGAGAGAAGGAGTTGGGTTATATATCAACCCTTTCCATCTCAAACCAAACCAAGCCAAGCCAAACCAAGTCAAATTGAACCAAACTAATCAAATAAACCAAGTCAAGATTAAACCAAGACTAGGCTAAGCAAGACAAGTCTAACTACGATCCACCTGATAAATGTCAAAATTTGTATACTATACAAAAATACGTATAACGGAAAACAGAAGTGACAATGCAGTAAAAGATATGTTTTTTATACAGTTGATTCAGAATTGAACTCAGCCACACAAAAGAATGGGGTTTCCATGAAGGCTAAAACCAGTTGCAGATCAAAATCTAGTTCTTCCAATTTCAAGGATGAAAGTGACTTATTATTATCGCATTGTCAAACAAATACTTGAACTGGATTACTATGATTTCAAACAAATAATTTCCTATTGTGATTATGTGCGTGTAGAAGATAATGTAAATGGATGTGTGGTAGATCCAGAAACAAACTTGGTTTTGTTAAGTTTTGGAGGTTCATGACAAAACAAGTGAAGCAGATGAGTTATTCATTTATGCTTCTCAAACATCTCAAGTCTTGTATTGCAAGGGTGAATCAAGGGAAAATTGGCATATTGTTTTTGAATCTCCAAAAAGATTAAGTTACGAAGTTGACGCTTACGATTCATTTGTTTTTATTGAAGCAATTTGAGAAGCTTCAATATTAGCATCAACATTTTCTAATAATTTAGAAGATAATGAAGATTATTGATAAATCATTTTACATTTTGATGATTAGTACATTTTGATGATCAACTGTTCTATAAACACTTTTATGTGTTAGTTTAATAAAATTCTAAGTATGAACTATTGGCATATTGGTCATAGCCACCCTAATTTTGATAATCACGTAAACTTTGGTCGATACGCAAATAATACGCAGCTACATTTATAAAAATAGAACGTCTACTTCTACTGCTACCATTCATCGTCTTTGTCAAACAAAGATACAGATGCTGATCAAGACATCTTTTCATACTTTATTTTGTATTTTACACATTATTGAGTCTAGAAAAAATGTGAGGTCAATCGGATTGGCAACTGGCTATGCTACTAAACTCTATTTTCAAAATAGCCTACATATCCACAAACATATTCAACTCCACATTCTACTGCCAAAAAGCTCAATACCCATTAAATCCAAAAGCCATCTTCATTAAGAATACAAAAACTGGTCAAGAAACCTACTATACGAGTTCAGCTAGCTTTCGGCCTAAACTTGACCGAGTTCAGTCAGGCAGTTTCTGAAGTTATATGGTCTTCCTGCAGATCTGCAACCAACTTTTGAATTACGAAAAATATGCACCCGAACTCATGCTGAGTTATGCCCATAAAAATGCTATAAACAGATGAGAAGTTCTCATTCAAAATCACTCATTCGTTCTTCTATTCTCTGTAGGACCGTTGAGCACCTTTAGAGGGGGTGAATAGAGTATGTACGTGTAGCAGAATAAATATCATAATTTAAAAAACTGTTTAATATGATTAATCAAATACAGGTAAGAATATAAATATCGATACATGAATTATAGTAAAAAATAAAGAGTGAAGAAGAATCAAACTCAGTGACACAACAATATATACTCGTATCCTTCGTGGAGGACTAATCCAGTCAAGTACTCTCTTCGATGTTAATCCACTGTGGCACAAGCTTTAACTGAGTGCTTGCAACTCTTACAACACCGTGCTTGGGGGCAAGTGTACGACCAACTTCAACAACATCGTGCTTGGCGACGAGTGCACGATCGACTCCTGAAGGCGGTTGAATATGGCAACATTTTCTGAGATAGCCTCTAATATAACTCTTTAAACCAGACTCTAGATTGAGCTGAAACTTATACTGGCTTGGCTAAGAGTAGTATAGGCTAAATATGAAAGTATATAGCTCATAGAAAACACTTAAGGGATAGAGAAAGAGAAAGTGAATGATATTTGAAATGTGAAGGTTCTTCTCTATTTATAGTATTTTTATGGACCGAACTCGGGCAGAGTTCGGACATAGTTCGGATGCAGAAACCTCGTATTCTAACGTTGGATACGGATATCAAAGAAGACCAAAAATAACTTACCAACTCGGGACAAGTTTTGGCCGAGTTCTGTTAGGGTTCAAATAGAACAGATTTGGGCTATTTGGATATATTTACACAATGTATAGATTTTTGGCTATTTTTTGTGGACTTTGGATAGAAATTTTGGTGGATAGGAAGGCTGTATTTTGTGGACTAAAAAAAAGATAAGCTAGTACAGTTCTGATTAATCTTACATACTTTCCTAGACTTAAAAAAATAAAAATACATAAGAAGACATAAAAGTCTTGATCTTGATTCCATCACTTTTGGTTTTTGATGACGACGAGATGTTTGTAGCAGTAGGTGCAAATATTTTGACTTGATACCCGTAGCTGTGTATATTTTACGTATCGACCAAAGTTTACGTTGATTATCAAAGATGGTATGATCATGACTAGTGACCAACAATCTTCTTCATTTTGATAATTAACAAACTTTGAGTCTATACCAAAATATTATCTTGTAACTTTGAAAATATACCTGACTTGTCTGAAATCAACTTGTCTGAAAGCTTGAAACTTTTGATTTTGGTATACTCATCTCCCTATTTGTCACATAATCCTCCCTAGCAAGTAATACCAAATAATTATGTAATCACAACTCAAGTAGTAAATCATAGAAACTAGAACATCAACAATAGTTATGGAAAATAAAAACTTGCACAATAGAAAAAAACTTTTATGATAGTCTAACACTTATCATAAAGTCAACAAATGATGCAAAAATCCAAAATGCAATAAAAAATAAAAGTGCTACTAAAGATCATTATCATCAAAAATATCCATAGGACTAAGTCCAAAAATATCATATCACTATCTGCATCACCAGCAGCATCAGCTGACGGTTGGATCAGATCAAAGTATGCAGTCATCGGGTCGAAGAAGGCAAAGGTCTGATCCTTATTAAGTTATGGTCTATCAAAGATGGTGACGGATGATAGGCGTTGGTATAGTAGGATGATGAGTCACAGTCCAATGAATGTCTGCCATGGCATTTTTCAAGATCTGAACTTGAGAGATGTGGCAAAACTTAGTATCACTATAAGGAGTCAGGTTGGCTTGACGCTGTTATCCGTGAACAGTAAAAAAGTATTAAATCGATGATTTAGCTCGTCGATAGTATAAACGGGGTTGCATGGACTGGAATATCAGACTGTAGTATTTGTTGGGGCTGGAGTTGGAGCAGGCTGAGCTGGAGCATCACTAGGAGGATATTGGAAACTTCTAGACAAGAAGCTCTGAATGCGTCCCAGAGATAGGACAAGAATCCAAAGGAATAGAATATTTTTGAAGAATTGCCATCAGATGCATGGGGTAAGGGAGGTTACGGCCTGCCCTTCGATAGTTGATCATGGGTGCCAATATTGTTTTGGAAAAGGAAAAAGAAATTCGAAAATGAATTTGGTACACCGCAGATAATTCTAAATACGTGATCTCGTCAGTAGATCCCGTCTTTTGTAAGATAGAGGAAATAATAATGTGATATAACTCGTAGAAGTGTTGGTTCAAGTTGCGTGCATATAGCTATTTTTGAGGAACCAATCTGGATAGACAATAGGATTTTAAAAGATTCAAGGGTCATATCGTCAGAAAATTAACTTCAGTTATGTCGACAAGAGTGTCACCGTTATTTTGTGTTTGAAAGTACTCAGTCAAATCATCAGAATTAAATTTAAATTCCATCCCGCTAACCGAAGAATGAATACAATCTTCTGATTCTTACAAGTTACAATAAACATGCAAACCGTATTTTCATATATTGGATTTGTGACTTCTAAAAATTTACGAAGATCATGATTTTCAAAAATATTGAAATATTCTGATAAAACAATAAAATTAATTATTTTTCTCGAACATATCTCACAATAACAAAAATGATCAAACCAGTTAATAGATCTTTCTAGAGAAACAAATAATGTAAAATCATATTCCTTATCGTCATCAGGACGAGAGGGACTAAAGAGATTTACATGTTCGTACTCAGAAAATTGATGAAGAAGCCGCATCTCTACTTTTTTTCTCTTAAACGATCTAGATGCCATAACAAAATTAGAAAGAAATAGAGAGAATTATACCTCACGATGAACAAAAACAAAAGAGAAGCCTTCAGAACACCTTAGAACCAAAATTTGGGTTAAAAGCCTAAAATAAAGCTTTCTAGGATTAGGGTTTTGAAGTAAGGATTTTAGGGTGCTGGTTTTTGGCTGATTTGGGGAAGAAAGAATACGAGTAGGCTGCTATTCTTAGGTTGCAAAATATAACCCAACCGAATTCGATTCGAACTCGGTCTGAGTTCGGTCATCTTGAATTTTGGTTCATTTATGAGTAATGAATGACAAAAATCACTAAGAAACTTGGAATTAATTAACTAATTAATTTTTATTACCTTAGGTTAGTTATAGGGGCCAGATCCCAGCTAGCGGTAGTTCATAGGGGAAAGCATACCGTATCGCTTCAAGTTATTTATATATCTGTGTGATAGAAGGGCCTTTTTGGCTTATACCCAAAATAATTTTGATTAAAAAATTGTTGAATTTTAAGTTTTAAGTATTTTATTAATGATAACACATTATGACTCCAAAAATTCAAGAATGCCTAGCTCGCAACGCAGAAAGTTAAAACAAACTTTGGCTAGTAGTTTTGTGATATATTTGTCAGTTGATGATCTGTGTCAATAAATTCTAGACAAATATCTCCGTGTTGTTGGTGATCACATAATATGTGGTGACGTATTTCTATGTGCTTAGTATGTGAGTGATACACAGGATTCTTAGATTAATTGTACTTATATTATTATAGAATATGGGAATCTTATTGTAGTATAGATTATAGTCTTCTAAAGTTTGCTTCATCCATAAAATTTGAGTAAACAACGTCCTGCGGCGATATACTCTGCCTCAGTTGTTGATAATGCTACAAAATTTTATTTTTTGCTAAACTAAGAGACTAAAGCCTTACGTAAGAGATGACATATACCACTAATACTTTTACGGTCTACTTTGCATCCAGTAAAATTAGCATTTGATTAATCGATTAGATCAAATGATGTAGTTTTGGGATACCATAAGCCGACAATAGATATTTTTAAGGTATCGAAATATACACTTAACAGTGCATAGGTGTGATTCTTTAGAGTTAGCTTGATATTGTTTACAAATGCAAATATTAAAATATATCAGGACAATTAGTAGTTAAATATAGTAAACTACCAATCATATCTCGATACTTATGCTGGTCGACTGGTTTGCCAATTTTATCAAGGTCAAGTCGAGTTGATGTAGCCATTCGCCTACTGATAGGCTTTGTATTGTCAAGTCAAACTTCTTTAGTAAGTCCTTCGTGTACTTGGCTTGATTGATGAAGGTTCCATGCGAGTGTTGTTTGATCTGAAGTCCTAGGAAGTAATTGGGATCTCCCACATACTCATCTCAAACTCACTCTACATATACTAAGCAAAATTTTGACAGAATTTTATGTTAGTAGAACCAATATTATGTCATCAACATATATTTGTACAAGTAAAATACTATCATCTGAAGTTTTGATAAACAATGTTGTATCAATCCTTCATTTTGAAAAACCATTTTCAAGTAGGAGAGTACTTAGGCGTTCGTACCAAGCATGAGGTGCTTGTTTGAGTTCATAAAGTGCCTTTCTTAACTTGAAAACGTGATCAAGTTTTTGAAAATACTCAAAACCAGGGGTTGCTTCACAAAAACCTCTTTTTTATAAACCTTTTTAAAAATGCACTCTTAACATCCATTTGAAAAAGTTTAAAATTATAAAAATATGCGAATGCACAAAATATGTGAATAGATTCTAGTCGAGCAACAGGAGCATAAGTCTCATAATCAATTCATTATTCTTAATTATAACCTTGTGCTACTAGACGTGCATTATTGCGTAGAATATGTCCATCCTCATTTAAATTATTTCGGAACATCCATTTGGTAGGAATTATCGAGTGACCAATAAGTTTAATAACAAGTTCCCAAACTTGGTTTTTCTCAAATTGATTAAGTTTCTCTTGTATGGCATTAATCCAAAATTCATCAAAAAAAGCATATGCTACTGATTTAGGTTCTACTTGAGAAATAAAAGCTACATTAGCTGCTATATCTCTATTAGAAGAATGCGTAGCTACTCCCTTGGATATTATATCACCTATAACAAGGGTCTCTAGATGGTCGGCATGAATTTCATCTTCTTAGGTAGACTCTCCAGATAGTTCTTGTCGGTAGCAATATCTTCTGGTGCCATGGATTGGTTTCGTATGTCTTCATCATCACTATCGCTAGATGTCTAACTGTTGAGATCATCAAAGAAAATATTATATTCTTCAACAACCATAGATCTTTTATTAAAAATCCTATATCCTATACTTTTGGCAGCATAATCGAAGAATATTCCTTCTCTGCCTTCGAGTCGAATTTACCCAATTTATCCTTAGTGTTCAGGATAAAGCAGCAATATCCAAAAACTTTAAAATAAGAAATAGCAATCTTTCCAAACCATAATTCATAGGGGATTTTCTTTAATATAGGTCGAGTTAATACCCTATTCAAAACATGACATACTGTACCTACAGCTTCTGTCAAAAAATATTTTAGAAGATTGTACTGGTTAAGCATGACTCTAGCTATATCGCTTAGAGTTCTATTCTTCCATTCTACAACACCATTTTGAGGAGTTCTAGGATAAATCCATTATCATCACAAAAACTTTTTGAAATCAGTATTTTTGAATTCACCACCATGATCACTTCGGATTCGAGTCATGATGCCTTTTTCGTTTTGAGTCTTTTAAAAAAGACTTAAAATTCAAACATGACATCTCTTTTATTTGATAGAAAGTAAACCCATGTAAATCAAAAGAAATCATACATAATAAAAAAAGTGTATAGCTTACCGCCAAGACTAGTGACTCTTCTATGACCAAATAAATCCGTATGAATTAACTACAAGGGTCTAGAAGTGCTTACAACATTGATGAATTTAAATAATGACCTAGTTGCATTATTCTTTTTGCAATCTAAACGTACCATGTCTCTCTTGAAGAAAATTTCTGGGAGTCCTTTTACCAGTTTCTTAGTTGATAGCCTTCTTGCGATAGTATCCATGTTAGCATGTCCTAGCCTCATGTGCCGTAGCTAGCTTTTATTTTGATTGGCTACTAGGCACTTTACTGTACTGTTAGTACTTTCTAAAAAGAAAATATATATTGTCTTTCCTAATCCTTTCATATACGGGATTACCAATTGACATTTTTTATATAGTATTTATCTTTCACAAAGTTGATACCATAACCATTATCTGCTTAATGGCTAGTGCTCAACAGGTTATGTTTCAATTCTATGACTAGAAAAATGTCTTTTATTTCTGGGTTGTGAGATATACCAACAGTACCATTACCTATAATGTTACCTCTAAGATTATTACCAAAGAAAATATATCTTTCTCTTCATCGATAGCATAGCGAACAAGGATGCATCACCTGTCATGTGCTACAAACATCCGCTATCATGGATCCATTTGCTTTTAGCATGAGAGGGTTGAAGGTCCACCTACTAAACGAGTAGATGCAACCTTTGGTACCAATTTTTTCAAGGGTCCAGCTTGATTTGCTTTAGGAATCCAAGTAAGCATATTTATATCAACTAATTTTCTAGCTCTACAATAGTGTGATATGTATCTGTGTTTATCACAGTGTGTGAAACCCATAATTTTAAATTGCATTTTTCTCTAATTTTTTTATTATTTTGCTAAATTAAATTTTTAGAATAATGTTAGATAATTTGTTAATATTGATAATTAATAAAAGTGTAGAATTATTTTTAAAAGTTATTAATTAATAGTTAAACAATCAATTTAGTGTAAATTAATTTCTGAAAATCTAAACTTGGATTTTTTGAGTGTTAACCAGACCCGAACCTGATTTGTACTCAAAAATAATTTTTTAAACAAAATTATTGAATTATAAAATATATTATATTTAAAAAAAATGAATTTATGTTTGGCCCAAAGTCTTAAAATTAATAATTTTATTGGCTCATTTATTTTAGAGCCATAGTTAACCTTTAGATCACAACTAATAATACATTAGTTGAAACCTATGTTTGCTGAACCATTCATTCATAATGGTTTGTGTCTTAGCTAAAGGAATAACTTTCCTTTATGTTGGAGAGTTGGGTTCTCTGTTGATTTTTCTTAATGGAAGAACTCTTCTTCTTCCTCTCCCCAACGCTCGACTCACTGCCTCCCTCCACGCCGGTCGGCCATAAAGGCTGGGGGACTCCTCCCCTCCCTAAAGTTGGTAACTTCCAACTTTATTTTCCTATATAACCCTTAATCTCAACCATTCTTCCCTACACCACCATTTCCCCAGTTTCTAAGAAATTCCTAGATCTACTTTTCCGGCGAACTTGAGCCGATCCACCCCTTTTTCGGAGTTCCCGGGCCGCCCCCTACTCGGCGCACCTCCCCGGCGCCGCTTTCCGTGGCCCGACACCCGATCCCGGCCTCCCGCCGACCCGCGCGTCCCCGCGTCACCGTCGCCCGCGCCCTGTCGCCGCTCCCTGGCCGGCGCCCGACCCTCCGGCGACCCGCTGACCGCCGGTGACTGCCCCGTCCGTTTTCAGTGCTGACCCGTTCCCGTTCCGAGCTTCAATTTCGGTTTCGGTACACTCTGACCCAATATTCTATATTTGTCGATGATGAATTTCTGGTCCCCGAATCCTTCGGGATTTTGGATTTCGGCAACGTAAAAGTTACGTTGCTATTTTTCCGAAAATTGTCGAAACTATTTTTGCTGGATATTCCTGACAGAACAATGTTCTGAGAATTCTTGGGGTTTCCGAGAAACTTTCCGGAAGAGTTCTGTGCTTGGGAAAAATTTCTCGGATTTCCGATAATATCTCGGAAGTGTTCTGGAGATTACAATTTTAATTTTATTTATACCCAAGAATTCGGTTTTGTTGAGTTCAATTCTAGTTCTGTGGTTTGAGAATGGTTTCTGTTTGATTCTTGGATGTCTTCTTAGTTTGGGTGAATATTTCAGAATGGTTTATTGCATTCATTTGGGTTCTGTTGTGAAATCGGATTTCCGACTTGAATTCGGAATTCTGGAATTTCAGGAAAATATTCTATATGGATGGTTATATAAATATCGGGTTTGGTATTAATTTGCAGGTTAACGGAAGCACTCCCAGTTTTTGGGTTGACCGAAATAGAGGGAGTGCTGCCGAAATTTTTGGGAATTTATTAAATGATTTTAAAATGATTTTCGGATTAAATATTTTTGGGCGACGACCTTAACGGTCACTGGGCCCCAACGCAATGCAAACGCACCGGTTCGACCGACGTTGAGGCAGAGCAGTTAAAAAAAGTTTGGACCAGAGTCTGAGACTCGAAATCAATTTTTTAATTTATTAGTTGTAGGATATTTATAAAGACTAACCAAATGTTTTCTCTTATTTAAATTTATGTAAATGGTCTGTAAAGGCATAAGTCCATTCATTCCTGTTGGTGTGTAAAGTTTGTAATAGCTTAGTATTTTTATTTATTGTTTTCTGGTTTATTGGTTGACATAAAATACGTAAAACAATATAAATATATTTTTATTATAGAAATTAAAATAATTTTCTCACAATAAATAACTAGGAAAAGTACAAGTTTGTAATTCAACAAATTCACAACTTTCTCATTAAAAGAAAAACCTAAATTTTATATACTAAAAAAAAAAATACAAGTTTTACGAAACAGTCGAAAAGAAACGAATTTTCTCAAATAAATGTTAACATGATTTAGTTCCTTCGCAAATTGATTTATAGAAACTATCTCGATAAGCGTGTAATTTAGTAACAACATAAAACTGGACTAGGACCAATTCTAGAGATTGTAACTAGCACACTTAGAATGGTTCAATTTTCTGATGCTGAGTCAGGATTCTCAATTGTAGGATTTCAAGGACGGTACTAGTCTCCATCAACAATCCTTTTTTCCAGTCATAATCCAAGGCAAGTACGGTTGTGGTTAATTACAGTTTAATTAATATTAGAATTTTGCATGTTAAATACACAATTGTTACACGTACTCTCTCCGAGTTACATAGAATCATTGCATCGGGATAATGGGGAGTAGCGTAGTTATCTATGATCAAAGCCCAATAGTTAATGAATGTGCGAGCTTACCCCTTTTTACACGGGGTTAGGCGGACC